>JAVIWB010000155.1:0-142494 GCA_031893035.1 Dermolepida albohirtum | reverse complement strand
AAACTACACCTTCCCGATTTGACAATTCTGACCGTTTTTCTTTGATTGCTTCATGAAGTTTTATTAATTGTTGACAGTAAACATCAGAATTGATCGTTTGGTTCCTTGGAAGCAGCTCAAACAACACAACACCTTTGTAATCCCACCAAACTGACAGCATAATCTTTTTTGAATGCAATTCAGCTTTCGATGTGGTTTGAGCTGGTTTATCGTGTTTGCTCCATGATCGTTTTCGACCTATGTTACTGTACAGGATCCATTTTTCATCACCAGTGATGATTCTTTTTAAGAAAGGGTCGGTTTCATATCGCAAAAGTTGATTCTTTGTGTTAAATGAATTTCTTTCAATTCGTGAAGTACCCAAATATCAAGCTTCTTAACTAGCCCAAGACATTTTAAATGTTTTTCAATTATTGTGTGCGGTACATGTAGCCTCTCCGCAACCTCTCGAACAGTTATATGACGATCCTCTTCAAATATGACTTTGATTTGGTCATCATCAACTTCAGTAGGCCGACCAGAACATTGCTCACCTTTGAGGGAAAAATCTCCAGAACGGAATTTTTTATACCAATTCTGACACGTGCGCTCTGTTAAGCAATTAGCACCATAAACTTCACATATCTTTTTGTGAGCCGCAGCAGCTTTCTTTCCTTTACGGAAATAAAATAGTAAAATATGTCGAAAATGTTCGTTTCTGCACTCCATTTAAATTTAACCCACAACTAATAGCTTTAATAAAAATCACGCACTGCTTGCCTCTGAAGTTACGTCAATGTGACTAGTATCACGCGACAAACGGTAAAGTACAGCACTAACATACGTTATACAAAAAATAAAGCAACGCTCTCTATCAGTAAAAACCGAAAGTACTTAGGTGCCAACCCAATATATATTAGTATGGGCCTTGGTATGGGTTACCCATCTGATTTGTGTTTTTAGTATTATTACACTAATTTAAGATTCGAAAAACTTATTGTTTCACTTTCATTGGAAGCAGCAACGCAAGTTTTATTCCAAGTTGTTATTAGCTCGTCATGATGTGGTTCCATAACAAAGTCAGCAGTACTGCTGGAGAGAATTTTTGTCGAATGGAAATCTTATTATGGCAGAAAAATTCGTGAACCTACAGAAATCTGTAAACACCTTAATAACCTAAACCGTGATGATGGTTATCCCCTACACAAGTCTTGGTAATCATGTGTCTTCAAACTTCTGAACCGTAACCGTAGCTCTCCATTGATCCGTGATCAATATTCTTCATATAACCCCCGCCCCCCCCTACCATAGACCTACACCAGCTTCAGTGCGATTGTTAAGCCCCGAAGATGTCCCATTCAAGTGGTGGCGAAACGCGAAACGTCGGTGGCAGTATTGACGAAGATGCGGTTTCAGCCCAAAAGTCGGGATGAAAAAAGTATATCAACGATCGCGGAAGTTTACGAGGTACAACTTCTTAATCTACATGCTAAGAAGCTCTAAAGATATTATTAAGCTTTAGCAATTTTTCGAATGAAATAAAATTTAAAGCATTTCATTCACAAAAGCTTGGATTCATGTGAAAGAGGGCGTAAGAAAGCCTTATCCTATATTTTGTGTTGCTATATGATATATACACGCTATGCTTTCAATGTGGTAGAAGTAAATCCCGAATATTTTACGCGAATATTATATCAATCTTAGAATCTATTGGAAAATATATATCACTGCTTGAAGGAGCAATGCCCTCTATTTTATGTACTGTATTGTACCTTGTCGCTCGTTTCGTAGACAATTTAGGTTCGATCGACATATTAAAATTCCTGAAAGGAAAACGACTTTATTTATTGGTTATCAATCTGAGAAGCGAATTTAAAAACAAAGCCGCCTAATAGACCTCGTACTGTACAAACGCCAAATAATATCCTTACAGTGGGACAAGCTATTGTATGTATGTCCATCTTCAGCATTGAACAGAAAAGGACGGCGAGGATATAATTTTCAAAATTTCAAAATTTCAATAATTTCAAATGATCTATGTGCATATATGTAAAGTAAATAAATATTGTTCTTTCTAACTGCATAATAAATTTTTGAATAATTTCTGTGGTTGCTTTGTTATTTATCTTTAATATCGGGAATTACTTTCGTCTCACCATGTATATGAGCAAAAATTGAAATTTAATAAAACTATAGGCAATAGAGAAATATCATACCATTGCGAATATTTCTGCAATGTAAAACATATAAATTTATTGCCAATGGATAACAATAAATTAATTTATGCTTTTTAGGTTTTAGATTTAATTTAAACTATCAGTAAGCATACCTTTTAAATTGTAAATATTTATTATTAGTGTATAAAGAAAATAATATAAAAGCAAATAGAAATATTTGCAACAATAGAAGTGTATTCACAATATGTTTGACTGATGACTCGCAGAACAGTTGACTGACGTCGTTGACAGACCTCAATTAATAACATTCGCGAGAGCGTTGGTGTAATTTGCTGGCTGGAAGAGAAAGCCGTGTTTTAGTGCTTGTTACAGTCAAGCACACAATCACAGGGATGGATAACGGGTTGCTGTCATGATTGGGTTCATCGATAATGTAATCTATATAGCCTAGTATTGCGCCCACCTTAGGTATTTCCGCTTCCCGCTTGTATTACTTGCCACGCCATTTATTTATTCGACAAAATGTAGTGGCGATACGGCGCTATAACCTATACATTTCCAATATACATAACGTCTAAATGGAAGTTTTATTGGGTAATAAAACAAAACATCAACGGATGAAAATGTACTTTACCTGGGGTGTCTTCTGCGGCAGGCAAAACTGAGCGTTTAGAAATTTAGTAGAAACGGCGTATTGAAAAACGCTCAGTTTCAGGTGAAATTGAAAACAAATATTTTGAAATGTTCGCCGTTTATGTTGCGGAGAGGAAAAAATTAAATTTAGGAAAATTCTGTATCGATTAAATTAGGTTTTGAAAGTTTTTTGTTTGTATTAAAGTGACACAATGCGAAAAATAACATATCGGAATTTAAATACTTATTTTGTACTAAGAATTACAAAAATTATATTTCTTTAACTCGATTTCACATACACAGCATGTTAGATAAATAATCGAACTTTTTGGATGTACAATAAGACACATACGAGGGTAGCCGCTTATTTTTCGGGAATAGCAAACAAACAACAATTTTTTATTATCGAAAATAGCTTTTCAAAATATTCTCCTTGAAAATCAATGCACTTTTGCGTTCGTTTAAACATGAGTCTCATCGAATGCTGGCAGAAACTTTCGGTGAGCATGCTCAATCACAAAAACATGTAAGGCGTGGTTTCGACAATTCAAAGTGGTGATTTCAATATGCAAGGCAAATAACGTTCTGGTGGATCAAAAAAGTTTGAAGATGCGAAACTGCAGGAGCTATTGGATGAAGACCCAACCTAAACTCAAAAGCAATTGGTAAACACGCTAAACGTGGTCCCAAAAACGATTAGGTAACGGTCAAAGGTATTATCGGGAGTTCTTTTCTGCATTGAATAGTAACGGGTGATGAAAAATGGATTTATTTCGAAAACCCTAAACGCAAAAATTATGGTTATTACCTGGCGAAGCCAACCCATCGACTCCAAAGTCAAATCGTTTTGGACGCGAGACAATGCTCTGTGTTTGGTGGGACCAGAGTAGCGTGATGTATTACGAACTGTTGAAACCTGGTGAAACAATTAATACTGATCGCTACCGATCACAGATTATTAATTTGAACAATACATTGATAGACAAACGTCCAGAATGGAACATGATAACGCGTAGTCTCATACAACAAAAGGGTCAAGGAAGCGTTAAAAGTGCTCGAATGGAGCATAGTATCGCATCCACTGTACTCTCCAGACCTTGCCCCGTTCGACTATCACCTTTTCGCATCAATGGGACACGTGCCTGCAGAGCAGCACTTCGCCAATTTCGAAGAAGTTAGAAAATGTCTCGATGAATGGTTTTACGTAAGGACAAACAGTTTTTTTGGGATGGCATCTATAAATAGCCTGAAAAACTGGTAAGATGTGTAGAATCAAGTGGCCTATACTTTGAGTAAGTAAATTATTCCATTTTTTTAGAAATTTTGTAGTTTTCTTACGAAAAGAAAACGGTAATGACTTTCTGGTACATCTGGTAATTATCTTTATTATATCCTTTTTTGGAGCTTTTAGATATCATACGTCTGTTCACTAAATACTTATTTTTATGATATCTTTTTATTTATTTAAATTATTAGAGTAACTGCAAAAAAATGATAATAACGTGCACATCAACCGAAATGTGCACAGCGTGACAACGTATAGCAAATGCTAAATTAATACGAGCGCCCGTTACGTGCAAATAGATTACATTTCATTACACAGTGGTAATGAGTACAGGCAGTAATCGCGGTACAGTGAAAATCTGATTAATTAACAGAATATTTGATTAAATTTGCCATAAATTTTGAGTGCATTTTTACGCCCGTTATATTCTTTATTGGCTGTCGCCGGCGGATTGGCAACTGAAAACTGGAGGGGCAAAAGCTTTTAATGATGCGGTCGCATTGCGGGCCAGAAATCTAATTAGCAGCCTGTTCGCTTAACTACTTACTTACCAACGTCAATTCACCGCATGTTTCCGACTAAGTGTGTTTATTCATAAAACAGTTGCAACGTTTAATTTTGTGAATAAGCTTATTTTCTGTACTGTAGTGTTGATGTTTTAAATACTTGTCGGTGAGTGTAAACCAAGGGATGAGTTTCAGACAAAGTTTATGTATATAAAAATTGTTTGGAAGTTATAGGACATTCAGTTGCAACAACTCACAACGTGGTACTCTTATAACACGATTTCCATGTATTTCTACATATATGTTTAGATTATTCTGTGAATAATGTATGTGCCAGAATTATTATCTGTGACGTAACTAAGTCTGGAAAGTTTATTTCTTTTGCTGTTGCGTATTATTCCTTACTTTCACTATCAAAGTAGTTCTATGCTATATAGAAGTATCAAGCGATTTTTCGCTTTTGTACTTGTTTTGTAAATATCGTATATATTTTATCTGCTTCTGGGTTTCCGGGCTGGAACCGCGTCACTAGTATATCTGCCGACTACTGCACTGAAACTGAGTTTCAGTGCAGTAGTTCAGCCCTGAAGATGTCCCATACAAATGGGTACGAAACGTCGGCAGATATACTAGTGACGCGGTTCCAGCCCGGAAACCCAGAAGCAGATAGCATGGACCACGACCGCGGAAGTCTACGTACCAAATCGTATATATTTGATAGTAAAATAAAAAAAGAAAGAAGTTGAAATTTTAATTAATTTTTTAAAACAGAAGGATCCAAAATCTATACCAAGATTGTGTAAGGATTGTACCAAAAAAAGTTGTTTCGTGAGGGTAAAAAGCTCTGCATGTAAAACTATATGCATTATAAATTGAGTAGTAAACAAAAAAACAAAGATGGACTATTCTCCAGGACATTAACTTTATAGAAGCAAAAGTCGATTATATATATATGTATATATATATATATACATATACTACCGCTCAGAGACAGCAACTATATCAAGCAACGACGAGAAAATAATATGAAGAATGTCAACGAAATTGAACAAAAATTAATATTTATCGATTCTTCATATAATAAAAATTAAAATTACAATTCATTAAACTTATTCCTAATATACTTATATACTATATTAAATATACTTTCTTTTCATCGAAGAAATCATATTTCGCGGCGATTAGAGCTTTTGTTATTCGGGGCATTCTTTCAATTAATTTTCTTATTACATCTGGTGTGCTGTTATTCCATTCTTTTTGTAAAATAGTTTTTCTTCGATGTCGGACATTCCTTTCTAACTCTTCTATCGAGTTCATCCCATAATAAATCAATGCGATTGAGGTCCGGACTCTGAGGCGGCCATGTCATTGTTTTTCAAAATATTTTCACTTTTCTCCGCCTCAAGATAATTTTTACACAACAACGACGTGTGTTTGGGGTCATTGTCATGTATAAATTCAAAATTATTACCGACTAACCGCAGGCATGACTGCAAAATGCGATTTTCCAAAATTTCTCGGTAATTCTCCTTTCTCATAATACCATCTATTTTTATCAAATCTCCCATTCCGTCTAATAAGAAACAGACCAAGACTACAACAGAACCACCCCCATGTTTCACCGTTGGAGCTATGCAATCTGACAATATTATTTCTCGCGCCAATCGTCTTACGAAAATTCTTCCCTTTTGCCCGAAATTTTTTCAAATTTAATTTAATATGTATGAAGAAATGGCGACTCAAGCAAAGTTACAAACAGAGGAGAAAATAATAAGATAAAACACAAACTAAGAAAAATTACTTGCTCTGGTTAAAATTCTGCTACATATTGCTTTTAAAGAACATTGATTTACATAGAAACTATAACAATTGATACGATTATTTGTTTTAAGAATGATATTTAAATATGGGATATGTAAAACCATTTTCCTAGACATTTCAATGCATGGAAAATAATTGCTTCAAAATGTTTGGTAGTTATAGAAACTTCTACATGCATATATACCGCAAGGGTTCCCAATAACATATTTTTTTTAATATCTAATGTATAATGTACTAAACTATCCTTTAAAAATGAAATCAAAGAGACGTTCTTCCTCTTATATATCACGACACATTAAAAATGGAAAATCTATAAAACATCACTTAAGAGTTTGTCTAGATTCAAACATCGTACATACTACTTTCTACTTGGAAGTCTTACTTATAAACAGGCAGCAATCAGACATGAAAAGTTTATTCAGTAAGCCACCATTGAATGAAGAAACAGCTACTCAAGCAAAGTTGTAAACAGAGGGGAGAGAAATAATAAAATGAAACACAAACTAAGAAAAATTACTTGCTTTGGTCAAAATGTGATAGAATCTATGATAGTAAATTGAACAAACAATAAAAATGGATGGATGTATATTTTAAAAAATGAAAATATCTGTGCAGGAATTCCAAAAAACAAATTTATAAGAAGCAATAGTTTAACTATATAGAAAAGCAATTCATTTTATGTACTTATAATATATTTACTACCTACATACATTTATTACTTAATTCTTTTTGTTCCGTACAAAAGTAATCGGGAGTATTGCGTTCAAAATAGGCCATCGTAACCACTTTAACGTCGTCGTCGTAGAGATAATAATCAGTAGACGCCAAGCCAGAGTTGTAAAGAATGTTGATTAATTTTTGAAGTCCACACTTGCGAATTACCTAATAACAAGAGCAATACAAAGATATGCATCTTGCAAATACAGTCCCACAATCAATCCATTTTGGGAAATACTGGTTTAAATATCTATCGTTAAAAAACTTAAGGATCAAGTTCTAAATAAAGGATACAAGTTCAATTGGGACTATTTGGAATGGTGAGCCGGAACGTAATTCATCAACGGATGATTCTATGGCTATTAGAAAACTTTTCTTCTATGCTTTTACGATGGAATATAAAGGGGACTGTACACACATATATACACAATCAAATATAGTTAATACAGTCTTCATTTTCACTACCATTACAAACCCGAGTTTCTAATGGCAGGGTGATTCTAACCCCAACTACATTCCATATCCTCTTCACGTTTAGCACTACAATAGTCTAAATGAAATTCGATATACCATTCCTTAATATTTTTGTAAGTTTTTACATTGTTGAAAACTTTTTACACCTATAATACGAGGAATAAAATATTAAAACAAATATAAATTATTAAAATCTTCCGTTCCTTTTCTCAAAGAGTAGTCTAGACACACTCAAAATCGAAATACTAATTTATATGCGCCACATTTTGTGTCCTCATAATATGTAGTTTTAGAAAAAGATAAATGACATCTTATTATAATAGCAGTTAAACTAAAAATACTTGATCTAAGGAATAGAATTATTAAGTAATTTATCTTATACGTAGGTCATCTTTTAAGTTTTGCATATGAAACTGGAATGAAACAGTAGATAGCTTTTAAAGATTTCGTTGTTTTTCGATTCTCCACGAAGATAAATGCTCTTTTGCATGCGCTCGAACCAATTCTGGAAGCAGTTGTTCTACTCGTTTGTTGATGAAGTCAAAATTGTGTTTTTGAAGGCAATGACTGCTCCTTCTGGCGACTGGAACCCCTTCTTGATTTTCGTAAAGGTAAAGAAAACGCTGGGCCTTAGATTCGGACTGTAAGGGGGATGGTCCAATAATTCGATGTTTTGTTGCATTAAAAATTCAATTGTCTTGCGTACTGTGTGCGAACTTGCTTTGTTTTAGTGGAGAATTCGGCGTTCGGGGTTCGTTTTTCAAAGCTCAGCGATGACTTGCGCTTGTATATCAAACGGTAGTAACAGTTATTTGATCTTGTAGAGGAATTGGTGCTACATGATCTGCTTTCGAGACAAATATCGCGAATATATTTTTGGAGACACTTCGAGAACCGATGACTTTTGTCGACTTTTCTTCACAAAAGACAACTAAAGTTTATTTTCTGACTCGTATGAGTAAGTTCAAGATTCTTTACTACTGACAATGTTGTACACTTCTTTTGGAGTTTCCGGCTGTGAAACGATCTAGAGTTTCTTGACACCAATTCATTCTAGCTGTTTTCTGTTCTTCGATCAACAGATGTAGTATCCAACGGGAAACTATTTTTTTACAGACAATTCTTTATGCAAATTTTTTTGAATTGAAGTTTTTGAAATATCCAATAATACGTCAATCTGGCAATACGTCACATGCTGATCTTCGTTGATGATCTTGCAAACAGCATCGGCGTTTTCCTGAGTCGTTTTTGGTGAATCTGCTCTTGGATCATCGCTAAGACTTATCCGCCCACGTCTGAATTCTCCATACCAACGAGCAATTGTTGACTGATGTGGTGGCTTCATTGCCGAAAACAGAAACCAACTCAGTGAGGCATTCTTGAAGATAATTGTCATCGAAAATCATAAAAAATTATTCTGCGAAAATGTTCTCTATATAATTCCATTTTTCAATTAACTTGTCAACTTTGACAGTTCGTTTTTGCTTGCGGCTATTGGGTTGGCAACTAAGTACTTTCGGTTTTGTAGTAAAAAATAAAACACTTTTTTTTTAAACAAAGAATAGTTTTTAATCAATTATATATTTTCCATTTTGCTCAATGACCTTTTGCCATCTTTCTTTCAGCTGCATGATTCCGCGCTCATAAAATTTCTGGTCCTTATCAGCAAAAAACTGAACCAGGTGCGAGTGAAGGTCATCGTCATTTGTGAAAGTTTTACCATTCAAAGAATTCTGCAAACTTCGAAATAAATGGTAATCAGATGGTGCTAGATCAGGGCTATATGGGGGCTGTGGCATCACTTCCCAGCCAAGCTCCAATAGTTTTTTCCCACGAGTTGCCAAAGATGTGTGAGGCCTTGCATTATCTTGGTGGAAAACTACACCTTTCCGATTTGACAATTCTCGCAGTTTTTTTTTTTTGATTGCTTCATCCAGTTTTATTAATTGATGACAGTAAACATCAGAATTTATCGTTTGGTTCCTTGGAAGCAGCTTAAAAAACACAACACCTTTGTAATCCCACCAAACTGACAGCTTGATCTTTTTTGGATGAAATTCAGCTTTCGATGTGGTTTGAGCTGGTTTATCGTGTTTGCTCCATGATCGTTTTCGAACTATGTTACTGTACAGGACTCATTTTTCATCACCATTTAAAATTAACCCAAAACTAATAGCTTTAATAAAAATCACGTACTACTTGCTTCTGAAGTTACGTCAATGTGACTAGTATCACGCGACAAACGGTAAAGTACAGCACTAACATACGTTACACAAAAAATAAAACAACGCTCTCTATCAGTAAAAACCGAAAGTACTTAGTTGCCAACCCAATATAACACTACACCTGTTGCACTAAAACTTTGGATTTACGTAAACTAAATATCGAGGATAATTTTTAGTGCCGACATTTGATTAGTAGCGCCCTCTATGTCCCACTATGCAAAACTTAAAAGATATCCCATGTAGGAAAAAGAAATTTTATGTGTTTAAACTATATTAATAATAAGTACACAGTAAAAAATGCGGGTAAAACTTAGTGAAATTTAGTGAAAAATCTAACTTTTTGTGCACTTTGTCTGTTAGGAAGACATCAACATTGTGTGTTCTGATATAAGTTTTGCTTTGTATAGTTTTCGAAGAACAAAAAGTTCTATGAAAGTGACGTTCAAATGGAGGTAATTTCAAATGAACTCCACTGCAGGGGAGATAAAGAGAATTCGGCACTTAATTTTCTGAAGTATTTTCATGTAAGTAATCCAGGCTTACAGCCGTGCATTGCGCATGATCTATTTGGAGGTACTGTTTGGTATGGTTCTGACCTAAGAATTTATTGAAACACATAAGGAATTATCTCCAGAACTGAAATTACTTCATTATGTTTTACACTATGCAAATTTAATTATTCAGTTTGGCCCTTTGAGACTGCTGTGGACGACGCGTTGTAAAAGTAGGCGCAAATATTTTAAAACTATCTCAAAACAAATTCCAAATTCTAAAAACATATTAGTTTCATTATCTGAAAAACATTAGTTACTACAAGCCTTATTTTCACATCAAACTGATAACTGCTCTAATCTAGTAACTGCTGAAAATGTATTCGAGTATCAAGAAAGCGATCATCAAAATAATACCAACCAAGTAATTAAAATGTGTTGCAATTTACGACGACCAATATATGCAATATAAAATTTGAGGGAAACTAAATATTTTAAAGATAATATTGTATGTATGTTATTCCAAAGTCAGATGATGATTTACCCTTTTGAAAATAAGTAAAATATATTGTATATTATAATAAATCGTGGATACACACAAGTTTTTCTCGTTGGAAATTTGTTTGAAGTTATATTGTATTTTAAAGATAATATTGTATGTATGTTATTCCAAAGTCAGATGATGATTTACCCTTTTGAAAATAAGTAAAATATATTATATATTATAATAAATCGTGGATACACACAAGTTTTTCTCGTTGGAAATTCGTTTGAAGTTATATATGAAAACAAAATTGCTTTATATATAAAATCAGATGAAAATAGTACTACCAAAATTAAATGTATAATTTTTAAGCCACTCTTATATCATGAATCTCTCTATGTAGACGGTGTGCGCAAAGAAAAAACTTTTATTACTTTTAATCCTCACTTCTAGATAGTAAATATCAATTTTCGAATATTATTTGTATCATTTATTTCGTAATTTTTAATAAAGTTATGTTGTGAACTTAATACTGCACTGTTCAATCCCTTGAACTTAAAAAATGTTAATAGTAAAGCTTTTCGAAACTCATATATACGTACATACTTATGTGTGTGTATATGTAGTGTATTATTATCTTTTAATAAGGCATTCTATTTCTTATTGTGCAAGTTTCAAACTTACTAGCTCACATTTCTCGTAATAATGATGTTCCGTAGGATATAAAATAGAAATAGGCAATAGAAAAGCGCTTATTTAAAGTTTGAAACTACTACCGAACCAAAAGCGTTACAGTAGTAGTTTCAATGGGCAATGATAACGATATATACGAGCAGTTAATGATTAGAGGTAAATGTTTGCTTAATTTTCAGTCCACTTAAATATTAAGCTACTCATATTGCAACAAGTAATAAATTACAAGTTCATTGATCAACTATTATATTGAATATAGTGGCACTGTAGTAGATAATGAGGAGGCGCTATTGCTTTTTAAAGTAGAAACGTTTATAATTCCTCAGAAGAATAAAATCTGGTTGCTTGAGCTAAAAAATAAAAGTTGAGCGAAACTGTGACATATAAATGTAGCGATTTCAATATATTGGTTCCCTTGAAGGTAGTACTGCAGAAACAGATTTAGAAGATAGTGTAAATAATAAAAATGCAGATATTAGAAAATGAAAATACTGTAAAAGCAAGTATCTTTGCTACTAAAAGTACTATTAATGCAAACATATTGCGGATATTTTCTATTCCTTAACATGAAGCACTTAAAGCTGTAATAATGAAAGTTAAGTCAGGGAAGCGTACTAAAGATAGATAACTATTGTCTAGATAATAATGAATGAAGTGAGAACCAATAAAACAGACAATTCTGTTAAATGTATCAAAAGAACGGCGTCTAAGAGATAGATTAATATCCAATAACTTGTAAGGACATACACGACGATGGAATTGCGCTAGGAGATGGTTGTTATAGTTTAGTTCGAAAATTGGAAGAGAAGAAGTCTTACTTAAACTGTTATTTAATGAGGAAGTCATCTGAGGATGTTACACCGCCACACAAAAAGAAATGGAAGCGGTTGCCTTCAAAAGCTGGACGCGTTAATTCGAATTCAGAAACGGGTAATACCCGAGAATTACAAGGAAAAGTTAACCTTGTCATTAACATTTATTTACAAACCCAACCTGTCGATGAGGGCACAAAATCCTTATTTAAAGATAGATTCAGTGAACAAAGAAAATTTCTAAAACATTAGAAATTGCCAACTATTATGGATATAAATGATACATCGCCATTATTACTTACCAAAAATAGATTAGGTTCACATTACTAAAGATCTAGAAGAGCATTTACGAAAAAAAGGCGAAAAATAATGTTTCGGCGCAACAAAGAAAGGAGTAAAAGCAAATACAAATATTGATTAAGAATACTCTGAAGTAATGGCGAACGAAGTACGCCGACTAATTGCTGAAATATTAAAAGAAAATATTAATGTCTTTTTGTTGGTATTAGAGGCAAATTGTGATTTTATAAATAGTCCTCATTTTGCTTGTTTTAATTTTGTCGAGGAATCAGAATTTAGAAAACTTAAAGATATGTAGTCCTTGTACTGATGCATTAATTGGTAAGATCTTGGATTTAGTTTGAAAGTGTTATGCCTGTAGGGTGATTATGATGTAGGTCATCGTAAAGGAATGGAAAAGTATGTTGTAATTAAAAAGCGAGCAGTAAATGAAGTCACATCTAATTTCTGCGGTGCAGTGAAACAGTGCTATGCTTCTCTTTGCACCATTTTATAGAATTTATCCAAAGGTGTCTTATGAAATGTCACTCTGACTGAGGTTCTAAGTGTCCAACGTCCTTGTCAAAGAAAAAGCTTTATTCTCAATGAAGAGCATCACAGATTAGAAACAGAAGTGTTGCCTGTTGATACTTATATGACAAAATATTCAAATAAGGTATAATCTTGAAAAATAACTTCCATTAAAGACTTGCATGTTTTTGAATTTCATGTTAAAATTACATTAAAAAATACTAAGTTTTCTTTAGCTTTTGACCCTGTAGTCGTAGTTTCAATCGACGTTTCCTCGTTGAGGCTGTCCGCTTTTCAAAGTCTTCTAATAGACTACAACAAATTTACAGATGCTCGTTTACGCTTTTCCGGCCAAAAAGTCAAATCCTTAAAATAGTTAAAAGCAATATACTTTCATGAAATTATTCATTTCGAATCATTAGAAACAAACATCAGACTCAGTCAAAGAAGAGACAAATAGAAGATTATTTGGTATAAATAAAAAATTCAATGTGGCTCCATTTCTAAAATAAACATTTTTGCTGATTTTGGCTTTTCTAAACACATCACAGCCGTTCAAAAGTAATAAAATTAATGTATTGAACAACGATTTTTCTATGCGTTTTTGTCGTTCAGCTCGTGAATAGTAATTAAATCATTGACGTTGGTAATCGACAATATGTATTCTTTGAAACTGGTACATTTGGTAATCTACTACATACACGGCAGGCCATAAGTTTGGAATCAGTTCCAGTAAATTCATAAAAATTAAAATTTATCTATGTTACGTTCGTATTACTTTGATATAAGTACAAAGGATTATTCTTAAGTACATTATAAAGCTTTACATAAAAGATGTAGTTTTAAATGCATTAATAGTTGGAAAATAACCAGAGATTAAGGAAACTCTGCGTGCGGTATTATTTATTCGAGCAGGTAATATTTCTGAAATGAACGATTACCTGGATTTTTATTGCAGACCCTTCGGCATAAACCTTTTGTAATTACATTTAGTTTTTATATTTATAAGTATTTATACATTTTGAAGTAAACAAGACACATAAAAGTGTGTAGAATCAGTAAACATCGTTTGATTATGGCGAAGAGAAAGCAATATAGAAAAACGTGTAGATTATTTAATCGGTAGATTCTATACGGGATATCGCGAAAAGAATAAGAATCGTAAAAGGTTACAAAATACAATTAAAAAATACCAGTCTACTGGAGGGTATACGGACAGAAAACGATCAGGAAGACCAAAAATTACAACTCCTGCAGAAGATCAGACAATTATATTGACGTCGGAAAGAGATAAACGGTCACGCAAATTGAGTTTAACAGCGTGAAACTCGGATTTTTAACCACAGTAAAAAGGCGGCTCAGAGCGGCTTGTAGCAGTTCGCAAACCGCTTCTACATCCGCAGGCTACAATGGGCTTTACACAAAGATTGGAATAAAATTAATGGACCGACGAATCAAAGTACGAGGTCTTCGGTTCCAGAACAAAAAAATGTTACGCAATGTGTGGTCCCACGGTAAAACATGGTGGCGGTTCTGTAATGTTTGGGGATGTTTTTCTTCGGCTGGTGTAGGAGATCTGGTGAAAATCGACGGAGTTTTGAAAAAGGAGGGTTACAGACAGATTCTCGAACACAACGCTGTGCCCTCCGGTCTGAGATTATTTATATTCATGCAAGACAACGACCCAAAACATTCTTCTCATTTATGTAGAGGATATCTCCAACAACAGGAAGCTGACGGTGTTTTACAAAACATGGTTTGGCCGGCACAATCGCCAGACCTCAATCCAATAGAGCTGTTGTGGGAAGAATTGGATAGAAAAGTGCCTGAAAAGTGTCCGACTCACATGTGGCAAGTTATACAAGATTCTTGGGCAAATATACCCAATTTACAAAATTAGTGGTTTACCGCGATTGTGTGCTGCCGTCATTAAAGCAAAAGGAGGGTATTTCATATATAAAAATAAGTGGATGTAAATAAATAAAATTTGCTTTTTTTCCTGCTTATTTTAAATAAAACGTTTTGGTATATTAATATTGCTTTATTTTTACATTATATTCAGAAGTGATTCCTAACTTATGGGTGATTCCAAACTTATAGCCTGCAGTGTATATGTATACTACTGATTTATAATGAAAAAAAATTGTTTTCAGGGAAAAGAAAACGTAAGGAAAAGGAGAAAGTTAATTTTTATTGAGTCTTATTTTATGTTACTACCAATAATAAATAAAATACGTTTTCTACTGCAAATAGATTTTATATTTCCTGATTAGAAATTATTATTATTATTATTATTAAGTTCAGTGCCACCTGCAAGAAGAAGATTACAATTTAAATGGTGAAAATATTGTAGATGTGTAAATTTACACAAATTCGATTGTATCTAAAGATTCACTATAAAAACTATGACCAAAGGCAGCATAATTAATCTGTAATTTTTGAGTTTAATCCAAATATACTTGAAAATTTCATTTAAAAATCGAATTACATTTTAATATTAACCATGAATTTTAAAAATTAATTAGGCCCGAAATATAAAATTACGTAATTTTACATTCTTTTGCAATGTAAATTCGCCTATTAAAATTCGACCGTACCTTCTCCAGTTTTAAGTCTTCGAATTGAGTTAATTTTTACACGATCCACTAAAATTCTTGTTCCTATAACCGGTAATTACATTGCCTACTATTTATACCGGAATTATTTTTTTGTAGTGTACATTAATAAGTTTTTTTTTTTGATTGATTGATTTATTTATTTAGCATTTCTTGTTACTATTACATAAGTATACAATTTCAAATTAAATATTAAAATTTTTCACAAAAAAAAACATACATTAAATTAAAAGTATACATCTAAATTCAAAAATGATTGGTACGTACTTAACATTAAAACATTAAAAATTTCTCTTGACATATTCAATAATCTCACGTTTAAATACATAATAATGTACTTCATTTCTTATGTCTGGAGGCATTTCATTGAAAACTTTCAGACCTTTATAAAATATAACATTTTGACAAAAAACTTGTTGTTGCCAAAGGCAATCTATAATCGTTGGCGTTCCTCAAATTGTATGGTTGGGCTTCAGCTACATTGACCAGATATCGCTGCATATAGTTTGGCATATTTCCTGTCTTAATTTTAAATATAAATAATAGAGTGTTCATAACGAGTCGTTGGTTGATGGAGAGCCACTGCAGCCTGTTCAACATATCACTTATATGTGTCATTCTGTTGCATCTCAGAATACAGCGCATGCCTTTATTTTGTAATTTCTGTAGTCTTTCTTTCATTTGCTGATTACCTAAGAATAATTTTGTGGAACAGTACTCAAAATGCGGTTTTATAATTGTGTTGTAGATAATAGTCGCAGTGACAGTTGAAACCCTATAGCGGATTCCTCTCAAAAATGCAATTTTTTTTCGATATCTTTTTGCAAACATATTCAAAATGCGGTATGAAACTCAAGTCATCGTCCACTATTATACCCAAATATTTTATTTCTATTACTTTTTCAATATTTTCATTTTCAATACATATGTTATGAATTTCCATTGATCAACATTGCTTTTGTTTTATTCGTGTTTAACTTTATTTTATTCATTTTAAGATATTTCTCAATTTTTGCCAAGTCTTCATTTATGTTATTTACACATTCATCTGGATTTACACCACACCTACAGATGAGTGTATCATCAGCAAACATGCAGACTTTACATTTTTGTAGAATTTTTTATATAAAAGTTGCTTCAATAAAATATCTTTTAAATCATCATTTTTCCTTCTAATCATCCTTTATAAATATTTTTAAATTAAGTTTTTAAATGAAAACGATTCTGCATAGAGAAATGTATCGCAGTTTTTCATATGATTAAAAATTCATCCGCGTTGGCTCTGACAATTTTGATTAGTATTGCTTATTCGACAGCAAATGTTTTCAAACCATAACGAACCTACATAAATTTAATAAAATGAAACAAATGGACACAATGCGCAAATAAACTAAATATGAAACTGTCTGGGGATTCATTAGTTAAATCATAGGCAATAATAAAACGCGTAGCATTCATTCTTTTGAAATTAAAATAATCTATGGTCATATGACAGTTATGGGAATAACCATGATTTTTAAAGAAGTCATAATTGTTTCTTATTAATAAAATAATTATTGATTAATGTATGCTTTATTATTGCTACAGATTCCGCATGTGTAAACATGTGCAATATGGGGTTAGAGATTAAATTTTTCGATATAATTTCAATCCCAGTTATTTTTCCTGAATGAAATGAAATTTAATATTTTAAAAAGATGTAAATCTGATTATCTACGATCATCTTATGCCAATGCAACGGTTAAAATAATAAACTTACTTTCAGAAACTTACTTTCATAAACATACATTTTGAAAGCTGTTTATAGATACTACCAGATCATCTAATGAAGCCTTCTTATAACTTATCTTAGAATCATTAATATTATCAGAAGTATTAGATAACGAATCCTGTAAATATGAAATACAGCAAATTGTGAATTGTAGGGCTTACCTTCCCGTCTTTTCATTTGACTTACCATTTGGCTATATCTTTCTAGGGCAGAATTACTATTTACAAAATAAATAAATAGGGAATTTAATGCAATTTGAGCAAAGTTGCATTTTACTTTTATGAAAGGTTTAATTTGTAGTTTATACTTGAAAAATGCAACCCTAAAAATGTGAAATAATATTTTTGCGAACACTATCTGAGCGTCTAACAGTAGCAAGTTTAAAAATGAATGTTATGAAGGTGCAGGTGGAGAAAAAATTTCGATTAAAAATTTTGATATCCGAAATCGAAATACCGGACAAATTATTGTATCGTAAATACGTCATAATAAAAGCTTGTTCCCAGATTACACATTCCTATGTATATCAATTCATATAATTGATTTACAAAGAGTAGTATCGATTCAGTTTTTGCAGGACGTTAAGTAAATATTTGCTTTGCTAAGTTCGAAATTAACACGCAAATAAATTTTTTTAGTATTTTATCTAGAAGCAGAAAAATATTTTGATTCTAATATTCTCCATAGCTATTTAAATCAAATTCAGATGAATTGGCTTTAAATAAATGTATATATGAATTTAAAGACATAAAAGTTAAGTTAGTTATTAACGTTATGTTTATATTCAACATCTAGAAAACGCATTTACTTACTTATAATTAAATACATTTTTTTTATTTTATGCTTTATTTACTTCTACATTCTGTAGTCAAAACATTAAGATTTATATTTCTTTTCCATGTACACTTTAATAAAATATCAACGGTGTGAGAAAATCTAAAAAAAACTTATTCACAATTTAGTACGCATCGTTGGATACAAAGATAATTTACAAATTAAATAGTACTTTTAAAGATTTCATTTAGAGTATTAACAGCATATTTGCATTCAAGATGATAGATAAATAATTTATATATTAGAAATAAGCTGATAAATATTTTGGATAGTAAACTTTACTTCCTAAATGTGGATACACTTGTATTATAACCAAAATATTCCTATTGAAAATTACAAAAAAATATTGCATCTGGCGACAGTAAATCTCAAGCAATTTTTTTGAATCGAACCGTATAGATTAGTATCTATTTTCAACAAGTGATATTGTAATCTATAATTTAGATATATTTAAGTATTTATTGAACATTTAGTATGTAATAAAATATTATTTAGGGCCTAACAAATTTCAAACGAAATAAAAAATGAAAACTTACCCGTTTTGATCAGGTACTGTGGGTTGCATCCAAGATCTGGTTGCAGTAAGAGGTTCTTCTTTGAGACTGGGACCTCGGGGTTGATGATGGTGATGCAAACTAGCAGCATCCTGATGGTGATGTAGTCCAAACATGAGTCCTGGGCCGGCAACCCGCGGTGTGCCCGTACCGGGATATAACTTCCGGCCCCAGGCTGCGGCTACCGGGTCCAGATCGGGAGCCGCTAGTGATAAAGCTGACCAAGGAGACGCCGTCGGATAACCGCGCTCCACGGGGCTCTGCTCGTCGGACCGCGTTTTGGCGGCTATACTGGACGGTGGGCAAAGGTTTGCCGCTACGTCCGACGGCTGCAACCCTTTACGTATGTCACTAAATAGAACACTATACACAAAACTGTTAAATGCGGTACAAGTATTGGTATGTATAATTCTATCGCGTGGCCACTTATTTTGATGTTTTACCTGTTGAGCGATTAGTATATCATATAGGTGTCGCTTCAATAAAAGCACTCATAATAATATACATATAATCCCGACGGATACTGTTATCTCGCGAGAGACCACTTGTGTTGCGCGTTGTTCCAGCAGATAAACACGACTGGGACGTTGATAAGCATCGAATGGTCTGTTGTGGCAATTCGAGAGACGGCGTTTTGCGACCTCTTAAGGGTGGAGTGGTGGTTTCAACCAGTTCTACTTGCAAATATTCCAGTTGAACTGAAACGGACCGACCAGCTAGTTACCTCCCCAGGGCTATTTCCCGCCACACCCCCAGAGATTCAAGAAACTAGAACGACGCCGAATGTCACACGGGATGAATAGCGTCGGTAGAGGGTGTAAGGCGGTTCTGAAGGCTCAACCCTAGCGGACACCGCCAATCGGTTGAGATTAGAGTTGTATATGTCGCCCAATCGAAACCTCCAGTCTCGACATTGGATACACCCTCTTGTGTCAAAGCATTATTATCAGTTCACTCGACAATGTGGGGATAGAGATAGGGGGGGCTCGCGCGGGTACCTCCAGAAGATATCCTCTTGTGCTGGTCTCTAGTGACGGAAACTACAAGCCTGTATTTAGTTGCCTGAAACGCGGACGCGACTATATTCTCGTAGTTTCCGGTCTTGAGCTTTTGGCGCCGCACTGTTTCAGGTTTTCAAATTAGGATCGACTCTCTGCTAACGCAAACGTTTCTCTCAGCAATTTATTTTACAAAATTTTTATTATATATTTTTCATATATAAATTTTAATAGTTTTTTAAACACATGTTCATTGAATTTTCATAAAGATAATTATGTGCATATGCACGTATAAAATTTCTTGTAATTCCCAAAATTACACAAAAATTATACGTTATTGTAAACCGTATTTAGTTCACGTTAATGGAAAATAAGTAGTTCTTTAGATGCCAATTATGATTTTACATTATTTGTTATACTATTCAAAGTCGATGACTTTGTTTTCATGTATATGTTAATGTAAAAGGAAACCAATTTCTTTAACAAATTAATAGGGCGAATTTTGCGTAAGAACATACATAATAAGCACTATAAATAGAATTTATTTTATCTAATAAAATAGTAAAGAAATATATAATAATATATAATAGGTATAATCAACTGTTACAGTAAGTAACACATTAACTGATAACAGTTTCTAGTTGCTATAAATTATCTAAATATCAGCATCTTCTCAGCCACAAAAATTACGTAAGTAAACATAATAATATTAAGATATTTTCTAATTTATTTTGAAGTAGACAATAATTAAAAATTCTAGATAAAACATGACTAAATGTAGTCAATTTTATAATATTAAATACTTTTCTATATTTCGATACATAAGCCTCAAAATATCGATTTTCATATCTCACGTAAACTAATAGTTGTGCTACTTTTTCTTAAGCGTTCACCTGTTCAATTTTAAGAAACGAATTTATATATTAAATATATCTTCAGTCACAAAAAATATTGTTGTATAGGTATGTGAAATATATGTTATTTTTGGACTGTTTCAAATACGAAAGTTTGTTTGTTAAAGTAGTGTTTAAATATTATAGATACTCGTCAATCATATATATATATATATATATATATATATATATGTACACTTTTATAATAAATTACAAGAGCCTTTCTAAATATGTTTGTGGCATTTAACCACGAAACTTAAAAACATCACTTTAAAATATAAACGTATAAATTTATTAGTTCTGAATGATGTAGAAATAAGACTCTGAAATTCATGTTCTGCTAATTTAGAAATACTGTTTTCTGTACAAAAATCAAAACGTACTCCTGTATGCTTACTAAAGGTCGTGTGCTAATGTTTTCCAAGGTCGCAAAAACGATTCTGATTTCAAAATTGATCTAATTCTTTGGCTCAGCTACAACAATATGAGAAATTTAAAAAATCATGTTAAAATGTGAACTTTTAAACATATAGGCGATTTAAGTTTGAATAATTTATAATGTAGACTACAAAAAAAATGTTATACTAACTTTGAAATACTGTTTTCTGTACAAAAATCAAAACTTTTTACTTCGACGAAAATCGTAATTTTTCCAAACATACAAAAATTGGTATTTTTTGAAAATTTTTGCACGTTTATTAAAGTCCACGTGTTGATATTTCTAAGAGTCGTAAATACGAATCTGGTGTCAAAATTTACCTATCTCTTGTGGCTTAAACGTGAGAGAGAGAAACTTCAAAAAATCATGTCAAAATGTAAACTTTTAAACGTACAAGCGAATTAAGTTTGAATAACTTAGAATGGAGACTACAAACAAAATATTCTACTAACTTTGAAATACTGTTTTCTGTACAAAAATCAAAACTTTTTACTTCGACGAAAATCATAATTTTTCCAAACACACAAAATTGGTATTTTTTGAAAATTTTTGCACGTTTATTAAAGTCCACGTATTGATATTTTTAAGAGTCGTAAATACGAATCTGATGTCAAAATTTACCTAACTCTTGTGGCTTAACCGTGAGAGAGAGAAACTTGAAAAAAATCATGTTAAAATGTAAAATTTTAAACATATAAGTGGATTAAATTTGAATAACTTACAATATAAACTACGAAATTCATATTCCCGCTGGTTTAGAAATACTCTTTTCTGTACAAAATATAAAACTTTTTATTTCGAAGGAAATCATAAATTTTCCAAAAATTGGTATTTTTGAAAAATTTCTGCACGTTTACTAAAGCTCGTGTGCTAATATTTTCGGAGATCGTAAAAGCTGTTATGATGTCAAAATTTACGTAACTCTTTTTGCTTAATCATGAGAGAATGAAAAACTTGAAAAACTCATTTTAAAATGTAAATTTTTAAACGTATAAATGAATTATGTCTGAATGATTTGGAATGAAGACTACGAAATTCATGATCTGCTAATCCGCTATTTTCTGTAAAAAAATCAAAACCTTTTTATTACGATGAAAATCGCAATTTTTCTAAACTCGCAAAGATTGCTATGTTTGAAAAATTTCTGCGCGTTTACTAAAGCTCGTATGCTGATTTCTTCGGAGGTCGTAAAAACGATTCTGATGTCAAAATTTACCTAACTCTTTTTGTTTACCGATGATAGAATTAGAAACTTAAAAAAATCTTGTTAAAATGTTAGCTTTTAAACGTATAAATGAATTGAGTCTCAATGACTTGAAACGGAGACTACGAAATTCATGATCTGCTAATTTGGAACTACTATTTTCTGTATAAAAATCAAAACCATTTCATTACGATGAAAATCGCAATTTTTCTAAACTCGCAAAGATTACTATTTTTGAAAAATTTCTGCGCGTTTACTAAAGCTCGTATGCTGATTTCTTCGGAGGTCGTAAAAACGATTCTGATGTCAAAATTTACCTAACTCTTTTTGTTTACCGATGATAGAATTAGAAACTTAAAAAAATCTTGTTAAAATGTTAGCTTTTAAACGTATAAATGAATTGAGTCCCAATGACTTGAAACGGAGACTACGAAATTCATGATCTGCTAATTTGGAACTACTATTTTCTGTATAAAAATCAAAACCATTTCATTACGATGAAAATCGCAATTTTTCTAAACTCGCAAAGATTGCTATTTTTGAAAAATTTCTGCGCGTTTACTAAAGCTCGTATGCTGATTTCTTCGGAGGTCGTAAAAACGATTCTGATGTCAAAATTTACCTAACTCTTTTTGTTTACCGATGATAGAATTAGAAACTTAAAAAAATCTTGTTAAAATGTTAGCTTTTAAACGTATAAATGAATTGAGTCTCAATGACTTGAAACGGAGACTACGAAATTCATGATCTGCTTATTTAGAACTACTATTTTCTGTAAAAAAATCAAAACGATTTCATTACGATGAAAATCGTAATTTTTCTAAACTCGCAAAGATTGCTATTTTTTGAGAAATTTCTGCACGCTTACTAAAACTCTTATGCTGATATCTTTGGAGGTCGTAAAAACGATTCTCATGTCAAGATTTAACTAATTCTTTTTGCTTAACCATGAGAGTATTAGAAACTTAAAAGATCATGTTAAATCGAAAACCCTTAAACGTATAAATGGATTAGGTCTGAACGACTTCGAACGGAGACCACGCAATTCATGTTCTACTAATTTAGAACTACTGTTAAACTCTCAAAGTTTGGTATTTTTGAAAAATTTCTGTCCGTTTATTGAAGCTCGTGTGCTGATATTTTCGGAGGTTGTAAAAACTATTCTGATATCAAAATTTATCTAACTCTTTTTGCTTAACATTGAGGGTATTAGAAACTTAAAAAAATCTTGTTAAAATGTAAGCTTTTAAACTTATAAATGCATTAAGTCTGAATAACTTACAATAAAGACTATGAAATTCATCGTCTGTTAACTTAGCTATTGTCTGTATAAAAATACAAACTTTTTATTTCGATAAAAAATATAATTTTTTTTAAACACAGAAAAACATTTTTGGAAAATTTCTGAACGTTTAGTAAAGCTCGTGTGCTGCAAGGTCGTAAAAAGATTCAAAATTATGGAAACAAGGATATGTTTTTGTAAATCGTCGCTTATGTTAATGGTATATAAATAATTTTTTGTAATTGTGGTTTTACATTGTTTGTGATAGTATTAAAAGTCCATTACTTTGTTTATATTTATAAGCTAATCTAAACGGAAACCAATTTCTTTAGTAAATGAAAAGCAGGAATTTTACCTTTTTTGATTGCATATAAAACTGGATTGCTCGATATTCTTTATATATGCTTTGTAGGCATACAATATTAAATATTTTGTCAGTACACGAAGACTTTTAAATTCGTTATAGTACATATTGTTGTCAGAATACTTCTATTTACTATGACGTTGTTGCTCATTGTAGAGTCGTAATAAGCTCCCTGTTGATTGAACCCAGGAAGATAAATAGAATGACGGATCATAGATTTTCTTATAAAATATGTTAAGCATAATATCAACATCTCCATGCTCGAAGCCACAATCAATATGATCTTCATGTAGCCTGGAAAAGTTAGTTTTAGGGAAATCATGTGTCTTGAGTGACAAAAAATTGGGGAAGCGCAGATTGAATAGTGAACTTTCATGAATAATGGTGGATGATAGGAATCTTCAGAAACAAAAGTATGATTGTCGTGTGTTACCGCCACAACAGTACCAATATTAGAAAATATTAAAGCCAAAGCATCATTATTAACCTTCATTACTTTATCGAAAATCGTCAAATCAAAAAAGTCACAATAATTTTTCAAAGTGGAAGCTTTAGAAGAAAAAGTCGTGTTTTAACTAATAAATAAAAATACGTTGAAGTTTCTAAAAAATATAATTGACTTATTAATTAGATAAACTTCCAAGGCTTCAAGAAAAGATTCAGGTATCCATTTGTGTATCAGGGAAAATATATGAAGTAGAAGGGGCATTCGCATATTATGCACTCATTTTTGTGTATTTAAAAACTTTCTTAAGTATGTACATATGTATTGTATTATTTATATATTGCGTTAATTTTTGCCGAAATATATTTCAATATATGCTTTCATTAGATTACCTGAAGATATTTCCAAAATTGTACGAGCAGTTACCCAAAAACAACTGGAATGGCAGCGTTGTTGGTGGAGCTTGCTTAGTATGCATTTCTGCCACTAGGTGCGTGTGACACAAGTTGTTCTGCGTTCGATGGAATCGGTTCCTTTGCCGAAAAAGGTTGTGTTTTGTTACATTGCATTTTTTGCAAAAGATTTTCGTTTGCCCGTCGTTTTTTGTATTGTCGGACTTAAGTAAACAGCGTGACATCCGGTCAGACAGTTAATCAGGCATTATATTATAAGGTTCGGAAAAGACCGCGACAGTGTGCGATGAAAAACGCCCGATTTGTGGTAGATGAGATATTTCTTTCATTTCTACGAATGAAGAAGGACATGAAAAGACACCATTTTAACGATGTGGAAGAGGTGAAGAAGAAGACGACACAACAGCTCGCAACCGTACAAAGAAACGAGATAGAACAATGCTTCCAACAATGGAATCATTGATTAGACATTTGTATAAAGTTAAATGGAGAGTATACTGAAGGTGTTAAGGTTGTTTTGTAAAAAAAATATAATACAGATTTTTATAGAAAAATTCCGATTATTTTTGAGCACCTCCTCGTATACATATATACAACACTAGTCAATTCCTTAAATCAAAAAAAGAATGGGTACGGAGAAAAAATCTTTGCAAAAAGTAATTGTTCAGAGCACTCCAAGACGAGAAGAAAATAATTTTGCCCGACAATAATGAACGAAATGAAATAAATTGTTGAGTATTCATTTTATAGGCAAGAATAACGACTTCCACTTCGTCATTTATAACACAATCAAGTCGAAGTTGAAAGTACGAGTTTTACATGAAAGACCAATTAAACAAATTTATAAGGCTCATAAAAATGCTAGTTGTTGGGAAGTAAGTGAGCAGTAGAGCATTGCGAGGGGTGGAATGCAGATTGGGTCTAATGAAGAAAATTGGTCTTAACGCATCTTTAATTCCTTTGCATTTTCAAGAGTTAAACTTATATACGCTGTAAAAGTTTAACTGGAATAATTACTCAGCCACCGAAGAACTTATTTAATAAATTATGTTCCGTGTTTATTAAATTTTATTGCTGAAATTGAATCGTGAAATCATGAAATTCATAAATGTTCATAATTCGATCGCATTCTTAAAACTGTTGCCCGAGAACATGTACAATAAAAAACATAAATAATAATAATAATAATAATAATAACTTTATTGCAATTAATTGTACGAAGAAAGAAAAGAAAATGCAAACGTCATGAGAGATACAATAGGTATATTACATATGTGTAAAACATATTCTTATACATCATATTCTTGCTGTAAAGAACCACGATTTATATATTCAAATATACTGTATGGTTCTATGTCAATTAAGAAAACACGAACTTTTTCTTAAATATTGAGAATATCTTAATTTCTTTTAATGATTCCGGTAAACTATTAAAAAATTTAATGGAAGAGTAGCGAAGTCCACTCTCTATCAGGGTTAAGCGGTGTTTGGGATAATAGTAATTAGTTTTATGCCTTGTGGAATAATCATGAACAGCGCTGTATTCTTCAAACAGGTCTTTATGTTTTTAGGCAAAAAGTAGGGCCTCGAATATATAAATTCCAAAAATTGTTAACAAAAAATGTTTTCTAAATATGCCCCTACATGATTGATCAAAATTCATGTTATATATTATTCTCAGAATTCTTTTTTGAATTACGAAAATACCATTCACATCAGTACTGCTACCTCAAACAGCGATGCCATATCTTACTCTGGAATAAAAGCATCCAAAGTATATCATTCGTAACGTCTGTTCACCAACGAGTTTCCTCAAGCGACGCACTCCAAAACATACATTTGAAAGGAGTTTAGATAAATCATGGATATGATCCTTCCATTTTATAAACTGATCAACCGTAACTCCCATACGGGATATAAGGAATCACCAAGTTCCACATTGTCAGGAAATTCAGAAAAAGTATTGCATCTGAACAGCATTATACTCGTCTTCGATTCATTTACATTCAGGTTATTATGTGCTAGCCAGTTCTGAACTGTTCCCAATACAGAATCGACGCTGTCAATTACCTGATTTAAAGAGTTGCCTGTGACCAAAAGCTTAGTATCGTCGGTATAATTAATTGAGAAGCATTGCTTATTAGGTCCATGATCGAGATAATGAATATCATTAAAACACAATAGAAATAAAATATGATATGATACTGTAAAATTGAAATCTGGTTTTAAAAGCTTTTAAGTGAAATATTCGGATATTTAAAAATAACAAGCAAAATTACCGAACATTAAATTAAATGAGTTATTTTGAAGAAAGAAAATCTAATTTTTATCTTCAAATAACCACTTTAAAATGTGTGTTTGATAAGAGATAAGCGATAGTGTCACGTTTGCTGAATTTCAGTGACATTTTGATGACTTTCCTAAAGAAGAGTTTTCTGCCGAATTCTAAAAACAGTGCAAAAAAATAAATACGAGGGTGGTCCCACAAATAACCGGCCTGACCTAGAGATGGCGGTTGTTGTTTGAAAAATGTCACTGTACTAGAAAGTACACAATCTCTAAAACATATGTTTAAAGTTTGAAGATGCCAAGCTGTTTAATATTTGTTTGGCAGCCATCAATAGTGAACGTTTTAAGGGAATTTGTAAAAATGGCGAAAATTGGTCATCGTTACGTAATACATTACTTTAATTTGAAAGGCCTCAGCCCAACCGATATAAAAGCTAAACTGTATTCTACTCTGGGTGAGTCTGCTCCTTTATTTACAACAGTGAAATATTGGGTAGCAGAGTTTAAACGAGGCCGTACGAGCTGCCAAGACGAGCATCGCAGTGGGCGACCAAATGAGGCGATCACTCCAGAAATGGTGAAGAAAATCCACAAAGCGGTACTGGATGATCGTCGACTGATGTGCGCGAGCTAGCAGACATAGTAGACATTTCAAAAAGTGCGGTACATCTCATATTACCTGAAAATTTGGACATGAGAAAGCTGTGTGCAAGATGGGTGTCGCGTGTGCTCACACTTGAACACAAAAGTGTCGTGAAGATGTTTCAATTGAGTGTTTAACCAAATTTCACATCAACAAAGCGGAATTTTTGCGCTGTTTCATAACCGTGGATGAAACACGGGCCCATCACTTCACACCCGAGACAAAAGAACAATTAAAACAATGGACTCAAAAGGGAGAAGCGGCTCCAAAGAAGGCGAAGCCCGTTTCATCTGCAGGCCAGGTTATGGCATTAGTTTTTAGGGATGGGCGTGGAATAATTTTCATTTACTATCTTGAAAAAGGAAAAACTATCAACGGCGAGTATTATGCTTATTGCAACGTGCGAGCGAAGAAATCAAGCAAAAACTGCCGCATTTGGCTATGAAGAAAGTATTGTTTCAACAAGAAAATGCACCAGCTCACAAATCCGTTATTGCAATGTCCAAAATTAATGAATTAAATTTGGAATTGCTACCTCATGCACCCTAGTCGCCAGATTTAGCACCTCGAATTATTTTCTGTTCCCAAATATGAAAAAATGACTCAATGGTCAGAGATGATGATGAAGAAGTGATGTCGGCAGTTAATATCTATTTTGAGGAGCAAGGTAGTTCTTACTATAAAAAAGGTATCGAACTTATTGAATATCGCTAAGAAAAGTGTATAGAGCTGAAGGAGATTTTGTCGAAAAATAAATATATTCCTTTCCAAAATTTTCGCGTTTTCTTTGTTGGGTTGGGTACTTCTCTGACCACCTTCCTAAATTCATTATAGTTAAAGAGGATTATTTTGGAAACGAAATTATTTTCTTTAAAAATCTAGTTACTTTTTGCAACTAAAATTTTCGAAATAGTCCTCGTACGCTATTGATTATTGCTTCCTTATTTACGAAGCTTTTTCCGTTCTTCCAATAAAAGTATTTCCGAGAATAACAAAGATTGCTCCACAAAAAGTTTCGAAGAATTTTTGATTACATGTTTTTTAATAGGGAAATACTAATAAGTTGCGTCTAGGAATGTATAATATAACACCATAATATATACTAATATTTTATTCATTTATTTGCATTTATATTACATTTATTACACACTACCTTCAAAATTATGAGATTTTTGTAAAACATAAGCTACATATAAGTATAACTATCTTACACTATACGAACCTAGATATTAATTATTTACAATTTTTTTCCCTCTACATCCTCTCTAAAATAATATTATTTTTGAACGAGAATCGATGAATTTAACAAAAAAACCTTAAAGATATTACGATGTATTGGAACCGCTCGGATACAAAATGGTGAAGAAGATATAGAACGGCTATTTCGGAACAAGTTATCTTTAGATACATAGATGAAATATATACAGTAAACGTCAGCTACGGAACAAAGAAAGAGGTGGCAGGATAATCAGCTGGCCGAGTGCAGGATCCTGTTGAGCTTTTCCTAACTCCCTGGTCTACTTGCCCAATCCATCACCATATTCAGTTTCCAGTTTGCCGAACGAAACAATGCCAGCGCTCTTGAAACATGTTTTCCCACTAGATATTATTTACCTTATGTCAGGTAATAATGTTATATAACAAAACGTAAATTACGGTTTTACCTGCTAGGTGGATAAATGTTTATATTCTTGTAAAAGTAATTGCAGAAATTATTCTTATTCATTTCTTTATGGTGAAATTTTAATGAATTATAATTAAAATTGGCGCATACCGTTTTTTTTATTTAGAGGGCTGGGTCAGTAAATTATAGAAATCAATTCTTTCGGTAACTAATGGTAAAATTATGATAAATTGTATGTGTAGGGTACTCACTTAAAAAAATATAACCGAGAATCAGAATCTATCTTTTTATTTCCAATTATGTAATTCTAGCGTTCTATTATTTGTAAATCATAGGTATACGGTGTACTTATAATATAAAACATCGATATAGTTGTCATATCGTATGTACGGTGGTTGTCTTTTAAATTTTACATATAAAACTGACATAAAATAGTAAATAGCTTTTAAAGACTTCATTGTTTTCCGAAGTATTCTCCACGAAGATTAATACACTTTTACAAGCGCTCGAACTAACTCTGAAAGCTGTTGTCCCACTCTGCTCCTTTTGATAATTGGAACCTTGGACTAATCCGTTCTCAATTTTCGGAAATGTAAAGAAATTGTTGGGACTTAGGACCGGACTATACGAAAGATCCAATAATTCGATATTTTGTTGCGTTAAAAATTCAATTGTCTTGCGTACCGTGTGAGAATTTGCATTGTCTTGATAGAGGATCAAGTTCAGAGTTGGTCTTTCAAAGCTCAATGACAACTCGCGGCAAATAAATGGTTGTACACCAACCCGCAGTAACAGTTTTTTGGTTTTATAGAGGAATTGTTACTACATGACCTGCTTTTGAAACAAATATCGCGACTATCTTTTTGGAGACCTTTCGAGAACGGATGACTTTGTTGGCTTTTCTTCAATTTGGAAAACCCAAATAGACGACTGGCGCTTATTTTCTGGCTCATATGAGTAAATCCAAGATTCATTACCACTGATAATGTTGTACATGTTTTTAGAGTGGCCGGCATTGAAGCGATCTAGAGTTTTTTGACACCAATTCACCCTAGTTGTTTTCTGTTCTTCGGTTAACAGATGCGGTATCCAACAGGAAAATAATTTTTTAACGCACGATTCTTATTGCAAAATTTTTTCCAATTGAAGTCTTCGAAATCTTCAATTATTCAATTTCATTATGGCGATATGTCACATGTCAATCTTCGTTGATAGTCTTGCGCACAGCTTCGACGTTTTCCTGATTAACTGCCGTTTGTGGTGAACCTGCTCTTGGATCATCACCAAAACTAATGCGTCCGCGTTTGAGTTCTCCGTACCAACAGGAAATTGTTGACTGATGTGGTGCTTCATTGCCGAAAATAGAAACACTCTCTTTCACAATATGCCTTCCGGTTTAATAGTGTTAACACTTACTAGGGATTTTTATGAAATTTTGTGTAATTGCATATGGTTTAGAAGTATTCGATACCTATCCTCTATATCGGTCTAAACACACCGTAAAGGGCTAATAACATTCTTTGAAAACGAAGCGCTTTTTCCCCTGCTTTTCTTGAAATTTTTTAGCGACTAGCTTCAATGTTAATGCTTCAAAAAATTTTTTTAATGGGTTATAACTTGATTATAAAAACTTGAAACTAAAAATATGAACCTTTTATTCTCAAAAAAAAAGCACATTCAAAGTTATCTTTAGGAATTTCTATGATTTTAATTTTAATGCTGCTAGCGTCTCAACTACTTTAAAAGAAAGTGTTCGTGTCTTTGACTTTTCTAGTCTACATGACCATTTTTCGAAGTACGTCTATGAAGTATTTGCTCATTTGTAAATTAAATAGGTTTTGAAATTGGCTTCCTCTCTCACACGATACACGAATGTATTTGAACGACAGAACGAGAAAGCGTCTATCTCGCGTGTCGGCAACAAAGTTTCCAGAGCGTATGTAGACAGACACTATCTCGACGATTTGCCAAATACGAGGGAGCGTTTTTATATTCGCGGAATGGGGGACAAGGGGTGGAAATAAAAAAACAAAATTATTTTTATTTTTCAATATACAATATTCACCTGCAAGACGGATACACTTTTCACATCTTTCAATTAATTTATTTATACCCTCATAAGAAAATGATTTCTCTTTATCCGCAAAATACGCCGAAACTGCCTCCTTGACTTCATCATCCGCAGTAAATTTTTTACCCCGCAGCTCTTTTTTCATTTTCGGAAACAGGTAATAATCACTCGGGGCCAGGTCTGGGCTGTAGAGTGGGTGATTCACAATTTCGAAGCCCACCTTATGCAGGGCAGCTAACGCAACGCGGCTCTTGTGGACGGGCGCGTTGTCGTGCAAAAGCAGAACACCTTTTGTCAATTTTCCCCGTCTTTTCTCTTTAATGGCTTCTTTTAGTCGCTCTAATATTGAAGCGTAATATTCTTCGGTTATAGAAACACCTTTATCTTTATAATCAATCAATAATATTCCTTCCAAGTCCCAAAATACCGTTGCCATGAGTTTCCCAGCTGATTGTGACACTTTAAATTTCTTGGGAGGTGCTGTGCCCTTTTTATGCCACTGCATGGAGTCTTGTTTGGACTCGGGTTCATAATGATGAACCCAAGTTTCGTCTCCAGTAACAATTCCACTCAATACACCATCCTTGTCTTCATTACAGGGGTCCAAAAATGCACGCGAACACTCTACGCGCTGTTGTTTTTGCGGCGGCGTGAGCATTCTCGGCACCCATCTTGCGCTGACCTTAGACATGCCGAGATGATCGTGTAGGATTTTAAAAATCGTTGTATCGGATACTCCAACCATTTCTGCGAGTTGCTTCTTCTTTAGTCGAGCATCTTCGAGTACAATTTGTTCAACTTTTTGGATAAGTGCTGGCGTGGTCACCTCAATGCTCCTGCCCGGCCTCGTGTCGTCTTCAAGGGATTCCCTTCCTTGTTTAAATAAACTATGCCACTTGTACACCATGGTTTTTCCTGGACAAGAGTCGCCGTAAACCAATGACATCTCATTCATTATGGTCGCGACTGATTTTCCTTGCCTGGTAAGGAACTTTATAACGGCACGATATTCGATTTTTTCCATATTTCACTTTTCACTCCTGATTATGTTACTTGGTTGACGATAGCTCAAAGACTAACTGTCTAATAACAATGAAACTTCGTATTTATACTAATCATGAGTCGCTGCACAGGTCACGCCCCCAATGCGCCTACTCACCCCTCTACAACCCGCTCATTCCGCGAATATAAAAACGCTCCCTCGTATTTCAGAAACTTCTTAGCTATGCGTATTCTTCATTTGAACTACTATATATGTACATTAAAGTATTATTACCACAATATATAGAGCAAACACAACACAAAATATTCGCTCTATATTTAAATTTCTATCTTAAAACTTATTACTATTAATCAAGAAACATAATATTATGTCAAAGAAATAAATATATACATATCTAGTCAGTATATTCGTAAATTTTACCCTTTGTACATAGGTAGGTAAGTAGGTTTATACATAGGAGATAAAACCAAATTATTCGAATCGGTAATAACACGGATTGTAAACATGTCAAAAATATAATGGAAGTACTAATATTCAATAAGTCATTTGAAATAGTTAAAATATACACAAAATGTATTTGCTACTGTAACCAACAGAAATCTATTGATATATTTACTGTACACTTGTAAAACTGTCAGTTAATAATATTACAGTGACCCTTTCATGTTTGCAATTGTGAAAAGCAGGCATGCGAAATTTACATGGAAACGCAACCCCCAAAAGTTGGAGGCAGGTAAAGCTATAAATCAATTTTTCCATATTGGCTTGTTAAGAAAGAGAATAGTGAAGAGAAATATTAGTTTTTTTGTAGGTGCCCATTATAGGTAGTTTCTTTAAAACGACACTGTCAATAGAAATACTTTAAATTTCTTTCTTAGAAACTTTAACAAATTCCATATTCTCACATCTTCATAACAAGTGGTTAAGTATTTTATTTAAAAAAAAGTAAATCACTTCAAGTATTATTCTCCTCATAATTACTAGACAAATAATTTCGTAAATTTTATCCATATCTGTCATCCCGTTCGCGAATAAAGATATTCAAATAAAAAACTCATAATAAATATTTAAATTAGATCAGTACTTCAATATTCATTAGCATATACCGGTCCAAGGATACCAAATTCGTTATGTGTCTTACTTGAAGAACAAACAGAATAAAAGATATGACGTCATATAATAGACTATTGAGTCTAAATTTAACAAATACACACTAATTGAGTATAGTTATTACAAGAAGCGTGAAATTACTCGCTTCATATATACACACATTATTTTCCTGTAAATATTATATTCTCATTTCGTTTCGAAATCTTCCAATTATCCAATAGGATGTTTCAAACTGTATCACGTATTGTTTACTATTGATATTCATAAACATCTACATAGTCCGTCGCAGAGAAAACTGAACTTTTCTAAAGTAGTAATTCTTAGCGGCGACATCAATTAAAAAAACATGCGCCGGTAAGGTAGACCTTTCACCAATGTTATGTCAAAATATCATGACATTTGTGTCATTAGAAGCAAAGAAATTAAGCATAAGGTAACAGTGTGTATTTAGCATTGGTCGAAAAGAATTTTGAACAAAGAGCGAATATCAAGGTCTGTTTTAAGCTTGGTAAATCGTTTACTGAAACTTTTGATTTGATGAACCAAGTAAATGGTGATGCGTGTTTATCACGTACGAGTGTGTATGAGTGGTATAAACGATTGAAAGACGGTCGTACGAACGTAAATGACGACGAACATCCTTGTGCAGAAAAATTTGTGGTTACGGAAAGTAACATCGAACTTATGCGTAAATTTATCAGAAATGAGCTTAAATCTTCATTGCGATACGTGGGAATGGATTTAAATATTTTCAAAAATTCAATTTATCGCATTTTGACACAGCATTTGAGACTGAGAAAGATTTGTGTAAGGTGTGTACCACACAAGCTAATTGGATTCAACATTGTACAGATTTGATTTAAGACTCCAAAAAGGACGAAAACTTCAGGTATTCTATTGTAACTGGCCATGAGACGTAGTGCTTTCAATATAATTTACGTTCCAAGCGTCGAAGCTCTGAATGAAAGCATCCAAGCGAAGGAAAGCCGAAAAAAAGAAGTTTGGAAAAGTCAAAAGTGATATCAATGTTGATTTGTTTTCATGATTTGAAATGCATAGGGCAAAAATAGTTTGTTCCAGCTAGTCAAGCAGTCAATGCTGGTATTATATAGCGTCTTTTGCATGGCCTTATTTCAATACTAAACAATTGTTTCAAATACCATAAACAGCCTGGCAGCATGTTTAGTGAAGGATTATTGAAAACTTGATAGAATCTATGTTTCGCCGTTTTGCTGCTCTAATAAATAGAAATGTATATTCCACGAAATAATTATAACTACTTTTCGTATTATGAATAAAATTTAATTAATTTCAATAATTGTCAAACTGATTAAATTTTGGGACTTACAAAAATAATATCTTTAGTTTTGACTTAACTCGTTGCATGTTTCCGTTTATTGTTGCATATTTCTGGTAAATTTTGATGTAGACTGCGGACGATTAAATTAATCAAATGAGATTAATATAACCCCTTTCAACAATAATTTTCGTATTTCGTATGCGTATTTCGACAATTAGGTTGTCAACAGCAGCAGGTAATTAATCTCATGTCGCATCGGGATCCACGGCAAAATCCATACGAAGACAAAAATCCGTGCTAGACTTACACCCTCGAACGCCAAACACAAACTGTAGATTTGTTTTACATAATTTAAATTGGAATTTATTTGCAATATAAATTGCAATTTATACTATGTGAAACTAATCTATAGTGTGTGTTTGGCTTTCGACGTTGTGAGTCTAGTACGGATTTTACGTTTGGTCCGATTTTGCTGTTATTCCATGTACCACACAGATCTGCTGATGATGACAATTTAGTTATCGAAATACTTATACAGAATACGAAGTTGATCGTGGAAAGGGGTTATATTAATTGCATATTTCAGTTTATATTTATTACGCTGTTATTGTTTGCACTTTTGGTAATAATAAATTGTAATTCGGTTTAACGAATTATTACTTTTTAAAAATGATTTTCAGCTTTTAAATATTTAGTTGCTTAATTTTTGTCCGCTACTTTATATGAAAAATCAAAGTTTACTTATCTCAGGTATAAATATAGAAACACGTTTTTAAAACACGTTTTTAAAACACGTTTTTAAAACACTATTATTATACTATAAAATAAAATTTGTGTTTCTGAATATTTGTAAATGTAACGGATTACCAAATAAATCGTCATTCGTTGAATGCAGAAAGGAGATTTACAATTTCGCTACACAAATCCAAACCCTAAAGGAAGCAGACGTAGATATTCTTTGTCGTAAAATGGAAAGCTTTTATCCTGATAATGCATAATCTCTCAAAATCAAAAATAATGTTTATATCCACTCAGAATAAAAACTTATCATTCAAGTTGATTAGAGTTGATGCATAAAGACGAATAAATAATCCATATTTAGATGAAACGGTCGTTAGGGACTCCCTTGAGTGTCGAGATTTTGGATCTCTCGAAACGTATAAACAGATATTGAATATCCTGTAAAAACCATATCGGCGAAACGGTTTCTTGGAAATAAGGTATTTATTTTTGTCTTTTTGAGTTTTGCAGTAATTTTAAATGTTTTTACACGAGCCGAATGAATATGAAAATCATTAATAGTGAAGCAGTATTAAATTTTCTTTTACACAAGTGATAAAATATAAATTTGAAGCAGCCGAAGTGTATTCTTTTATGATAGTTACTATATAATTGCTATAAATCAACAAATTAAGAAATATATTTAATACAATTACATATATTTCAAGTTATTTTCAACAATAATCTCGCTAACATCTGTTTTTTCTTTTGAATAACATTTTAATGTGGGAGAAAGTTATTTAATGTTAAAAGTTGTGTTTTAATGTTAAAGCGAGTTGTACCAGAGAAAGAGGCAATGTTTTTTCATTATTTTTTTGCATCGAAAAGATACAATAAACTCTACAAAGGAATCGTTCGCTAATAACATAAATTTACCTGATGAGGAGTGAATCTCTGAAACATGTGTAGTAAACAACGTGTTCTTAATATTTGATTAATTCTTTTTAACGTTCATCTATTTGGCAAATCATCGAGATAGCTGTTATTAATATTTGAATGATTCCTTTTAACATTCATCTACGAGGGAGCGTTTTTATATTCGCGGAATGAGCGGGTTGTAGAGGGGTGAGTAGGTGCATTGGGGGCGTGGCCTGTGCAGCGACTCATGATTAGTATAAATACGAAGTTTCATTGTTATTAGACAGTTAGTCTTTGAGCTATCGTCAACCAAGTAACATAATCAGGAGTGAAAAGTGAAATATGGAAAAAATCGAATATCGTGCCGTTATAAAGTTTCTTACCAGGCAAGGAAAATCAGTCGCGACCATAATGAATGAGATGTCATTGGTTTACGGCGACTCTTGTCCAGGAAAAACCATGGTGTACAAGTAGCATAGTTTATTTAAACAAGGAAGGGAATCCCTTGAAGACGACCCGAGGCCGGGCAGGAGCATTGAGGTGACCACGCCAGCACTTATCCAAAAAGTTGAACAAATTGTACTCGAAGATGCTCGACTAAAGAAGAAACAACTCGCAGAAATGGTTGGAGTATCCGATACAACAATTTTTAAAATCCTACACGATCGTCTCGGCATGTCTAAGGTCAGCACAAGATGGGTGCCGAGAATGCTCACGCCGCCGCAAAAATAACAGCGCGTAGAGTGTTCGCGTGCATTTTTGGACCTCTGTAATGAAGACAAGGATGGTGTATTGAGTGGAATTGTTACTGGAGACGAAACTTGGGTTCATCATTATGAACCTGAGTCCAAACAAGACTCCATGCAGTGGCATAAGAAGGGCACAGCACCTCCCAAGAAATTTAAACTGTCACAATCAGCTGGGAAACTCATGGCAACGGTATTTTGGGACTCGGAAGGAATATTGTTGATTGATTATAAAGATAAAGGTGTTTCTATAACCGGAGAATATTACGCTTCAATATTAGAGCGACTAAAAGAAGCCATTAAAGAGAAAAGACGGGGAAAATTGACAAAAGGTGTTCTGCTTTTGCAGGACAACGCGCCCGTCCACAAGAGCCGCGTTGCGTTAGCTGCCCTGCATAAGGTGGGCTTCGAAATTGTGAATCACCCACCCTACAGCCCAGACCTGGCCCCGAGTGATTATTACCTGTTTCCGAAAATGAAAAAAAAGCTGCGGGGTAAAAAATTTACTGCCAATGATGAAGTCAAGGAGGCAGTTTCGGCGTATTTTGCAGATAAAGAGAAATCATTTTTTTATGAGGGTATAAATAAATTAATTGAAAGATGTGAAAAATGTATCCGTCTTGCAGGTGAATATATTGAAAAAGAAAAATAATTTGGTTTTTTTATTTCCACCCCTTGTCCCCCATTCCGCGAATATAAAAACGCTCCCTCGTATACTGTTGTGGGTTTACTATCAGTCTGTATTTTTTTTCTAAAAATATTTATTGAAATAAAATTATTTTTGCTAAATATTTAGATTTTTGTAAATGCCTCAATTTTTTTTTGTAAAATATTAATATTAAAGAAAAGCAAAAGAAAATTTCATTCTACACCAAACAAACAAATGAAATGAACAAATTGCGATTGAATTATACCGTCCATTTATTTTAATAAACCGAAAACGACGGAATATTAGAAAATAACTATCTTATTTAATCTTAACTTTTATTACAATTTTTCCGTTCACTCTTTAATTCTGTATTAATTTTGCCTTACATTCATAATTATTTTCATAACTTCTAAATTAATTTTGCCAAATTTGCCTGAATAAAATTTGATATTAAAAATGATTTTGAAATGGTATTTACGTCTGAACAAGATGGCTTCATTCTAATGGCCTGTTTCCAGAGTGCCACGTACAATCCTAGCAAAAGCTGAACTCTGAAGTTATTTATTGAGCAATTGAACGAAGTATTTCTCAATGCAAATATTGCTTACGTCGTTTCTATTCAACATAAATAGAAACTATTGGGTTGTTTTGAACTGTAAAGCTATATCTGTAAGGATGGAAGACCAACCTGGAAGACCTTTCGTTGTTATTTAACGGTTGTTGATTACTCTCAGCAACGAATGGAAGATAGTGTAAAGAATTCATTATGAAAGGTATTAATACAAAGAAGTATGGAAGCAGAGAATATAGGAATTGTGCATTTTGATTAATGCTTCTTATTGTTTGTAGGATTATGCAACAAAGCGACTTGTTCAAAAGCAGTAAGGAATAACCTCCATATATACCCATATAGGTTCCTATATTTTATTGATTTTGAGACAAGAACAATCTATTATAATTGGTTTAATGATAATATAAACAATAGTGATCCATCAGGTCTAACCTTTTTAGCGATGAAGCTTTGTTTCATTTATCAGGTATGAAATCCCTGAACATGGACAACAAAAAACTCTCACACCTTTGTCGAGATACACCTACACTCCATGAACGTTGGTGTTAGGGTAGCAATATCACACCAACGAATAATGAGAGCAATATTTCCCTATGATGCCATCAATATCAAACGATATCATGACATTTTGTAAAAATTCGTGGAATAACTCCTTGCTAATGAGCTAGAAGGTGGATTTTTTCAACAAAGCAGTACCTCAGTTCATACTATGCCAAGAATAGCATTTTTAAATGAATTTTATAGGAATTGCACCACCCCAGTAACTCGACTTAACCCTTCCACATTATCAGATTATTAGGAAAGTTTAAAGCCAATATTTATAAGAATAGATTGCATAATTTAGATGAATTATTAGAAGCAATTGAAAACGAGATTCAGACTATTACACAGAAAGAATAAACAAATCATATCTTTGAAAACATAAATCGGAGGATAAATTTATGTCTACATCAGGGTCACTATTTTCAACACATTTTGTAACTGAGTTGTTAATTTAATGTATTATTGTCATAACAGTGATTTAATATTTATTTTACTAAACAATGTTAGTTAAGGTAATTTTGATTAAATCTGTGGCTGATTAACTTAATCACTTAAGGTTGACACAGTATGCGTTTTGGCAGTATACAGTGTGGGTTTTGGCTTTCGACGGTACAGATTGTGTACGGAATTTGTTTCGTTCGGGTTTTTGCCGAAGTTTTCTAGCTGCGACACTATTTAATTATCTGCTGATGACAACTTAGTTGTCGAAATACGTATACAGAATACAAAAATTAATGTGGAAAGGGATTATATATCAACCTTAAGTGATTAAGCAATAGGTATTTCCAAAAGTAATGCTATTTTGTTTGATTTAAACAGACAATTTGTAAATATAACTACATCAAACATAATTGCATGAGTAGCTGGTGTTAATTGTGATCGAAATCAGGTGTAGTGGTACAAACAAAAATTGCATACAGTCAGTTTCAATCATTAAACGAAGTTCTATATATCGATACTTGTTGATCGACCAATATTTATTTTGACAGTTAGTTCGCCAAGCGAATATCTATCTACATACTTATTATTATTTGTTGATTCACATTGATTTACTCTAAATATTTGCTAAAATAATAAATAAATGTTGCTCGGTGAATACTAGATGGAGCTGATGTTATAAATTCATATTTTCAGATATTATATGTGTTTTCTGTCTATATTATCTATTTAGATAGATTTAAAGAGGTTGATATATTCATATATATATTGTCCACTACGTGTTACCTTGTTCAATTAACATGCGAGGATAGTTTGACAAGTAGTGAGAATGACACATAGGTGGCGCTCTAATTGGTAAAACAAATGCACTGTAATTTAGGTTGCCTATTTACATGTTTACATTCCTATATTTAGATAAATCGGTTGATTAGTTTATTTTTGACAGCTGATTGAAAAAGAAGAAACACGTCGTTTTGTTAAAATGGAAAAAGCAGAGTATCATGCGGTGATTAAATACTTCGCAAATAAGGGTATGAAAGCTACCGAAATAAAAGATGACTTACGGGAAACATTAGGTGAATCTGCACCATCATCCGCTACAATAAGTAGATGGGTAAATGAATTTAAACGTGGTAGAACAAGCTGCGTTGATGAAGCGCGCTCTGGAGCATCCAAAATTGTGACTTCTAAGGAAATGATTATAAAAATCCATAATATTAAGATCGACGACTCAAAGTGAGAGATAGCAGACATGGCAAACATTTCAACAGAATGCGTACACCATATTTTAACGAAAGAATTGAGCCTTTCCAAGCTTTCGGGAATGTGAGTGCCGCGATTGCTTACGACAGGTCAAAAGTTCACACGTTTGCGCATTTCCAATGAGTGTTTGGACCTCTATAAGCGGAATCCGGTTGATTTTTGTAGGCGATTTGTTACTTGCGATGAAACTTGGATACACTACAGTACACTCGAAACTAAACAACAGTCGAAACAATGGTTAGAACGTGGTTCTGCACCTCCAAAGAAAGCGAAAACCACTTTTTCGGCAAACAAGGTGATGGCATCACTTTTTTGGAATTCAAAAGGCAATTTGCTCATTGATTACCTTCAGAAAGGTGCCACAATAAATGGACAATATTATGCAGAACTTCTACAAAAATTAAATGTTGAGATTCGTGCTAAACGGCCAGGAATGGCAAAGAAAAAGATTCTGTTTCACCAAGACAACGCTCCCTCGCATACCAGCGCAGTTGCGATATCCAACATCCACGAGCTGCATTTCCAATTAGTACCGCATGCGCCTTATTCGCCGGATCTAGCCCCTTCCGACTTCCTCCTTTTTCCAAAATTGAAAATGCTACTAGGTGGAAAGAAATTTTCGTCTAACGACGAGCTTATCATCTTCGTAAATGAGTATTTTGCAAGCCTTCCGGAATCGCATTTTAGAGATGGCATAAGGGCATTGGAGCACCGTTGGAATAAATGTATTGCTCTTTTAGGAGAATAAATTGAAAAATAAAAATTATTTTGTATTTAAAAAATTCGTTTTTCTTTTCCATTCTCACTACTGGTCAAACTACCCTCGTGTTACAACCACATAAAGCATGATATCGCGATCAATGTATGTAATTATTATTATTACATTATTATATTATCGATTTGGATATTACATACAGCATGTGCTATAATAAAAGAAATGATTAGTTCCATGTATCTTCTACTCGGGATTATCTAATATAAAATCCATGTTGAGTATTAAAATTTCAGGCTTCAAAATTTAAATCAAACCGACTAAAGAAACGAAAATGGGCACATAATAGTAATAACCAAATATAGACTGAATAATGAACATAAAAATAACAACACAACAGTATGCACCTTGTATGCAACTACCGAACTGTTATTACTCCAGATAAACACTTAAATTGTTGCAACAAAGATCGAATCGTCAGCAATACAACGGAATTGTTATTTTTAATGTGCGAGCGGGAAACATCACTGATGTCGGCAACGGATCCCGTTCAACAGCACAGATCGCCAAACGACCATTTTGAGGGAATTGTTGTGGTGGTCCGATATTAGGTTATGTGTGCGGATGAGCATCCTATTGAATTGAATGCAAGGAATGCAGTTATCGCGTCCATTACAATAGCCCGTGAGAGTTAAATACCTGTGTAATGGGCACGTGGTCGTGCGACGAGTATCATGGGACACACAATCGCTGCCAGTGGCAGTAGGGTGCGACCGGTGATTCTATCCGTTGAAGACAGGTGAGAGTGTTTCCACGTCGTCATCTAAGAACAATTATGTCGATGTCGTATACACTAAAAGCTTTTAATTAAAAAAATAACATTCTATATATGTATATATATATATATATATATATATATATATATATATATATATACTCTATATAATAATAATAATAATAACTTTATAACAAATAACCACTTACAGGATAATGATATATATGTATACAAAAAAAGAAATCGATCGTACAGTACGATATACAAATAAACTTAAAAATTACCCAAAAAAAATATCAAACAGTTTGCCCAATTTGCATTTTACACTTTACAATTCTTGCACAACCTTGTCCTCCATTTCACCGCACTAAGAAGGGTTAGTGTGTTTATTATAGTTCTTCACCATATGGTAAAACGGCAATCTGAACAATATAGTAGCTCTTGGAGTAGCAAAAATATTAAAGTTTCTTGTTTTACTCACAGTCACATGAAAACGGATCTGTGAAACTAGGGAAGGAGAATCAATTTTATTGAGCAACAGATTATTAAAAAATTTGGCACTAGTCAATTCATATATATATACATTCATATATATATATATACATGGTAATTAAATTATATATTTAATTTACAATGTCTTTAAATTATTAAAGGCATGCAATACTTTTACCAAGCTCCACGTTGAATTGCCAAAATATTAACAAAATCTTTTATTACATGTGTAGAAGTAAAAATATCTAAACACCACATTAAATGCCATAATGTTAAAACCTATAAAAGGTATACAGGAAAGTCATTACCGTTTTTTTCGTAAAAAAACTACATAATTTTCGAGAAAATGGTAAAATTTATTTATTCTAAGTATTGGCCATTTGATTCTACACATTTCGCCCATCCCGAAAAAACTGTTTGTCCTTCGAGCAAAACTATTCATCGAGCCATTTTGAACTACTTTGAAATTGGCGAAATGTTGCTCTCCAAGCGCGTGCACCATCGACGCGAAAAAGTGATAGTCGGACGGGGCGATATTATGTCCCATCCAAGTGTATTGAACGCTTCCTTGCCGGTTTTGTTGTATGAGACGACGCGTTATATACTCAAATTCCTCCCATACTCGGGCAAGCATATCCTTCGTCACTGATGTTATGGCAGTACGGATCTGGTTCTGTGGGAGTGGTAGTACATAAACGTTGCTTTTAACGAAACCCCACAGTAAGAAGTCACAGGGTGTCGAATCCGATAACCGAGGAGCCCAGCTGAGACATGCTAAGTCGCCAGCTCTTTGACGATCAATCCAACGGCTCGGTATAGTTTCATTCAGATATTCAAGCACTTGGCGACTCCAGTGAGGGGGTACCCCGTCTTGTTGAAAAATGAAATTGTCTTCGTGCAGCCTCGGAAACAACAAGTTTTGTAACATAGCCAGATACTGCTGACCGTTAACCGTGTTTCCATTAAAGAAGAATGAGCCGTAAACAGATGATCGGGATATCGCACAAAACACATTGATTTTAGGCGAATATCGTACATGTTCAATGGCTGCATGTGGGTTCTGTAGACCTCAAATTCGAACATTGTGTTTGTTTACCAGACTACTAACATCGAAAGTCGCTTCATCACTGAACACGATGCGTTGTACGAAAGTGTTATCATTGTCAATAGCATCATGAATCTTGTTACAAAATGCCACACGTTTCCGTTTGTCATCAGGACGCATAGCTTGTAACAACTGCAACATGTAAGGCTTCATAACTAACCGACATCTCAAAACACGCCAAATCGTTGTTGTAGGCAGTTGTAGTTGGAGTTGATTTTAAAGGATTACGTTTGAATTCGTGCAAGATTTTCTTCAGAAACACGAGGACGTCCAGGACTCTTTCCTTTACATATACACCCTGTATTTACAAACTGTCGATACCATCTGCGAATGCTCCACCCATTCGGAGGATCAATTTGGTAGCTCAACCTGAAACGTCTCTGCACTGTAATCACGGAATTGCACTTCGCAAACTCGAGAACACAAAATAATTTCTGCTGCGGAGCATATGACGGTTACCAAGAAGACAGAAGACAACTGACATCTAGTGGCTATTAAATAATCGATAGTTTGGACAAAATAATACTCTGTAATACGTATATTCTTTTTGAAACAGGCTGTATATATAAAAGTAATCATAAGAAAAAAATGTATTCAAAATAATTATTAGGAACAAGATATATTCAGAACAATACTAAGGTGGTACAAATTAATTTCTTCTATCCAATAGTAGATAAGGCAGTAATAATATTAACTCGTGGAAATTATTTTCGATATTTTCTGTGGGCACTATAATATGTTGTCAGACAATAACCGCCGAATGATTTTCTCTGTTTTTTTTTTATTCACATATGAAACTTTTATAACAAAGTGTTAATATAAAAGCAGATGACAATATTCCAAATGTTATTGCGTTCAATAACTGTTCCGACATTGAAATATAGGAAAATTGCAACCCATAATGTCGCCGTAGAGCAGATATACAGATAGTGTAATGGCTAGGCGTACGGCGAAAAGCAAACATAATATAACAATTTGTCGCAGGGTACAAATACACATACACTCTTATTGTTACACACACATATGCACACGTCAACATAATACCGGCGCAAATAAGAAGTGTTGCGCGACTTTTAGGGCCCGCAATATCCTTCCGCGGGAAGCAATTTGTTTTCATTTCTGTCCGTAGCGGCGCAATCAGGCTCACCGACATCAAGCGGTGAACATGTGCCGTGGGAATTACAGATAGTGGTAAATGGTTATTGCGAACACCGCGACTTTCATATATGTATTGAGTTTTGGTATAATGCGTCTGTTATATCGGCAGTTTTGGTGGTAATGGGCCGTCTGATCAGATCACAGCGTTCATCCGACCGTTCTCTTCCATATGTGTGTGCAGACGGAATGCTATAAAAAAAACTACGAACAATAACACCACAAATTAACTTTTGCACTGAAAAGAACTCGAATCGAGGCGCGAATTCTAACTGAAACACATATCAATATACTTGTTTCTACATTTATATGTGGATACCAAACATCAGTAAATTCCTTCATTTCTCTTTAAAATATAAAAACTTCTTTTAAATTTTTAATCCGACGAACACACAATGCATTTATAGTGTCGCAATTCAAAGATTATTTAATATTCCTAATTTATTAATTGCTAGAATTATTAAAATAAATTTAACGATTTTTAGTTCAAATTTTGTTTCTGTATTTAAAATTACTAAAGCGCAAGTTTTAAAATGCATTTAAATTAAAAGAAAAATCGTTGTATTCTTGCGTCGTAACTATCAAAAAGAGCAATTAAAGCTTAACTAAATCTTAAGTCACGTTATAAATGTAAGCTAAGCAATTTGAATAAAGTGCTTATGGTATTTTTCAGTTTAGATAAATATGTATCACAAGATATTTAATGTTTCCTTAAAAATAATATGTAGTATTGATAATAGTAATAATAAGATTGATCTTTCGATAAGATTATAAAATAATGACGGTTGCAGTTTCTAGACAACGATAGCATGCCATAATGGAAAAGCTGATAGTCTATAAATAAAAAGAGAGCTACCATTTTGATACATTTTCTAAGTTAAGCATAATAACGGGTCTTTCATTAAGCTCTTCCTATCTTTAAATTTAAATAAAACAAAGTGTGTGTGAGATATCATCGAAATTTTCCATTCGTTTGAAAGGCCTATCGATGCCATTATGTTGGAAACTTTTTTCAATGATACACAACAAGTTGAACTCAAGTAATCAGGTAAGATGAAGAGAAGACAACACACAGCTATCTGGACAACAACTCTTGCTTCAAGAGAAATCTATAACATGGAAGGGAGAAGCACTTAAATTTACTAGGCACAGCATTGTAGACTTTAGCAATCTGGTATGAATACGTGCGCTCATATAATGCCGTTCGATGCACAGGCGGTGTGAGTGTGCCCCCAAATCTCAAATTTAATGTGTGCACATCTGTTCTGAATGTAATTTTATTATATAAGTTTTTATTATATAAGTAAATAAAAATTAAATCAGGCTGAATTTGACCGATGGCATGGGTTATGTTAGCCTTGAAGGCTGTTGTTATTTGTACCCTATTCGCATAGACTTACGGCTTAGAAAACCCCACAAGAAAAAACCTAGCGGGGTCAAATCGCACGATCTTGGTGGCCAGTCCAGATCACCTCCGCGTGAGATGACCATGCCCCCTAATCGCTCGTGCAGAATGTCTAATGTGGCATGAGCTGTGTGGCACGTAGCTCCGTCCTCTTGAAGCCACATGTTGGTGTTCATATCATTCAATTCAGGCCAAAAGTAAGATCGAGGTTTTGTGAGCGACGCGAAATCGACTGCCTCGGATTCTGCTGCACACTCTCACGGACAGTGGCGATATTTTCAGCAGATCTTGCGTTTCGTCGTCGTACGGGTATTGGTTCATTGCTTATTGAACCAGTGGACTCAAATTTATCCACCAAACTGGGAATAGTTCTCTCGGTAGGACGATTATGGCGACCGTAAAATGGACAAAGCGCGCGGAACGTTGCCCGAACAAAACACCCATTTTGATAAAACAATTTTATCATTTGCACATGTTGTTGAACGCTATGTCCATGGTGATTGGGAAAAACAGACTGAATAAATGACAGTCAATTCGACATATGTAGCTTCAACAATATGGTCGCTATCAACTATCAAAGTTCGGAAGTCCCTATTGGAAGATCCGTGACGATTAACGGTTTGACCTTTGCAAGATAGTCCTATCAAAATTATTTTTTTTTATTCAAATAAATCGTAGCCATTACTTTAGTAAATTTGTTTTTTAACAGCCTTAAACTATTACTTTGCTTTCACATTTTTACAAGTGTTTTATAGCAATTTAACATTCGGGGCACCCACCTTGCTGTTAACCTGGTTATGTCCAACACTTCGTGTGAAATGTGACGTATACATTCAATCGATAAGCTATCGCCTTAATGTTAATTCTTCGGTCATTCAAAACAATATTCATTTTGACTTGCCGCAGTTTTTAATGGTTTTGGTCACACATTATCGTCGTTACTTACATCAACAGGATTAAATTGCACGAGGCAGCGAAAGTTATAGAATTCAGAACATCATTATTGCTTAAAGTTCGACGCGTATCAACTAAAATTTTAGATGTAATTATTTCTTCAAAAAATAAGCATTAGATTTTGAACCATGTATTGTTAGTTACGTATTTTAGGATTTTTCGTTGAGATACTTTGTGTACGCTGATATAATTTCAAATCAAATGCCTGATATTAACCAAATTTTTCTGGCCAATACTAAATTAAAATGCTATTTTTCCAAAACATGATGGTGGTAGTTAAGGTTTGGTTGAAGAAGTAATATATATTCTCACTTGGTTGCAAAGATTACGTATACTTTTTTAACTGTATTGGTATGTTGCATCACAGTTAAAAATTAAACATTTTCTCTTGTGAAAAGATTGTCTGCATACTATTAATTTGATTTTAGAAAATGGAGTAATCGCAACTTATTAACTGTTGGTGAGCTTAGGAAATGAGAGTCCTTTTCCAAAAATTTATGAAAGGCTTTAATGGGACGTAGATTTCCGCGGTCGTGGTCCATACTATCTTCTTCTGGGCTTCCGGGTTGGAACTGCGTCACTGGTATAATTGCCGACGTTTCGGTGCGACAGACAGTAGCAGTAAATCAATTTTCAAAAGATCTACTCCAATTATTCCACGTTAAATTGTCTATTTCATACTATCTGCTTCTGGGCTTTCGGGCTGGAACCGCGTCACTGGTATAACTGCCGACGTTTCGTACCCACTCGTATGGGACATCTTCAGGGCTCAACTACTGCTACTGTTTGTTACTCTGAAACTGAGAGAACTGAGAGAACAGTTTCAAAGCAACAAACAGTAGCAGTAGTTGAGCCCCTTGAAAATAGTTAAACTAACAAAATTGTAGTAGATTCGTAAAATATCTACAGCACAAGAAAATATGTTAAATATGTGTTAGAGTTAAAGAGAATATGTGTTGGTATAGATGTACAGAAAGATCTAAAACTATAACAACAATGACTTTCATTAGAACGCATAAGATGATCACGCTAAATGACTAACATATAGAACAATTAAAAAGTATTTAATGTCGATAATTGAAGACAACAGAAAAGATAGAGAAATGATTCATAATGGAGTTTCGTACGTTTCCTACCCACTCGTATGGGACATCTTCGGGGCTCAACTACTGCCACTGTCTGTCGCACTGAAACGTCGGCAGTTATACCAGTGACGCGGTTCCAGCCCGAAAGCCCAGAAGAAGATAGTATGGCTTTAATGGATTTTTAAATTACTTTCTGTGTAATCAGTATTCCTTACTGAAAATATACTCATGTGTGCTCTATAAGGTTCTGTCTTCAATGGAAGATTTTTCAAGGACTTTATCCATAATACAGTATAATGCGTTGAATTAACTTATTGTAGTTGGCTATAATCGCATTCAAAAGCTTTTTTATTGGTAAGTTATACATTTATCGTTCTTGCAGTTATCCTGTCTAAGGAATTACTTTTTATCTACATCAGTGTCAGTACAATAGTCACTAACAGCTGTTTCCTCTATAAAATGTTATTTACTTTTTAAAATTTAAATAATCCATGCTTTGTGGTAGCACATTTATGGTGATATCACTATAATAAATGTATATATAGCTTACCCATTAAGCTTTATTATTTACAGACATGAAAATTATATTGTCTTTGTATTATTTCTTTTATGTGGCTTGTAAAAATGAACACATTCAACTTGTTCTGATCTTATACACTAACTACGTAGGTATGTAGTTAGTGTAGTCGTTCGATTAGGCGGACCAACACTAAAAAACGTATAACAATCACTGAGAACGGTTCGGTGTAACAGAAGTAGTATCGTTTGTGTGCGGACGTGAACGTGTGTAAATGTACGTAGTAAGAGTGGGGGGCCGAGCAATAGCCGGGCAATCGGACAATCGTAACGACGGGGCCTCAGAATTGCTCTCCGGGGTGGCATCACATCCGCTCGCGCTCCATCTTTTCGCACTCTTTTCTACCACTTTCATTTACTAGCGTACCTACATCTTCTTAAACCTTATGGAAACGGACGATCGAATTTGCCGACAAATAATGGTTTTTAGATGACGCGTGCTGAAATACTTTTACCTATTCCCAGATGATAATAGTACTTGGAATACTCGTTTAAATTTGGTGATGACATTGATCCTATATATATGCTTGTGACAGATATTTCACGTTAAAGCGAAGCAAATAATCACTCATTATTGCTTCACACTCGAAAAAATATTTACACTCTTCTAGAGAAGCTTGTCTATTCAAGTTAGTTGGTGGTACTTGTTTAAGTAGCCCAAAATTTACATAATGTTTGATATTCGTTTGCAAAATATGTTGTAATTACTGTATTATAGAATATTCACTATTGTAGAATATTTGTTTAAACAATATGCTACAGATATTTATTGTTAGTCCTGTGTATTTTCTACCAAACTATTCAGTTGAACGTTTTTTCATATCCGATTCCTCTCTATTTTGTGATAAATATTTCTCCCTTTTCCAACCAATGTTTCTTTCCTGTTTCATTTCATCTAGAACAAACTGTAAGTGGTATACTTTCCTTTTCTATTACTTTCGTTTCCTCTCATTTGGAATGCTGTGTCTGTCAGTTCTTCTCACAATCTATTTACATTTTCTAATTACCTCAATTTTTTTTTCTAATTTCTTACCACTTTATTGGTTTGCTGTTCTTTGAAGATATATTTCTAATCGTCTTTCGGTTTTCTTGTATTCTATATTAGGAACGTCATCTCAGACGGATTTATTGGCAGCTATTTTTATTCTCAAAAAGCTATAAATTCTCCCACTTTCTCTCCATTATGAATCATTTCTCTATCTTTTCTGTTGTCTTCAATTATCGACATTAAATACTTTTTAATTGTTCTATATGTTAGTCATTTAGCGTGATCATCTTATGTGTTCTAATGAAAGTCATTGTTGTTATAGTTTTAGATCTTTCTGTACATGTATACCAACACATATTCTCTTTAACTCTAACACACATTCAACATATTTTCTTGTGCTGTAGATATTTTACGAATCTACTACAATTTTGTTAGTTTAACTATTTTCAAGGAGCCGAACTACTGCTACTGTTTGTTGCTCTGAAACTGTTCTCTCAGTTCTCTCAGTTTCAGAGTAACAAACAGTAGCAGTCGTTGAACCCTGAAGATGTCCCATACGAGTGGGTACGAAACGTCGGCAGTTATACCAGTGACGCGGTTCCAGCCCGAAAGCCCAGAAGCAGATAGTATGAAATAGACAATTTAACGTGGAATAATTGGAGTAGATATTTTGAAAATTGATTTACTGCTACTGTCTGTCGCACCGAAACGTCGGCAATTATACCAGTGACGCAGTTCCAACCCGGAAGCCCAGAAGAAAATAGTATCGACCACGACCGCGGAAGTCTACGTTCCATTAAAGCCATTTATAAATTTTTGGGAAAGGACTCTCATTTCCTAAGTTCACCAACAGGTGATAAGTTGTGATTACTCCATTTTCTAAAATCAAACTGATAGTAATGCAGACAATCTTTTCACAAGAGAAAATGTTTAATTTTTAACTGTGATGCAACATACCAATACAGTTAAAAGAGTATATATAATCTTTGCAGCCAAGTTCGGTGTGGGAAAATATATAACGGCAATTAATGTGAACTAAATACGAAATCGCATCTCTTAAAAACGAAGTCGATTTGGCTGGAAGCGAATCTTAACTAGCAGCATTATGTTTCAGCATTACATTCTAATCCAGGTAATTTCTTTATGGTGGTAAATCGAATTTGGTTAATATCAGACATTTGATTTGAAATTATATTAGTGTAAATAAAGTACCTCAACGAAAAGTCCTAAAATGTATAAACTGGCAATTTATGGTTCAAAATGTAATATTTGTCTTTCATATAATTAATTACATCTGGAATTTTAGTTGATACGTGCCAAACCTGAGGCGATAGTCATACTCGGAAATCTATAATTTTGGCTGCTTCGTGCAATTTAAACCTGGAGATATAAGTCGATGATAATCGATGATAATGTGTGACCAAGACTTTTAAAAACTGCAGCAAGCCATACGAGTGGGTACGAAAAGTCGGCAGTTATTCTAGTGACGCGGTTCCAGTCCGGAAGCCCAGAAGAAGATAGTGTGGAGCTGTATTATCCTGCTGTCTGTGTGTTGTGCTTTTTCACTTACAGTTTTGTTTCCTTTTAATAATGTCTGCGAATATTAACTTCTAGAACAGTTTTAGAACTGTTATTGCTGCGTTTCGGGATAGATATGTAAATTTTTTCGATATGCTCCATACTTTTTTGATCGGATTTAAATCAGATGAGCTTCCAGGCCAGGACAAAAGCGACAAATTAAGCTGTTGAATCAGACCTTCTATCGACCAATTTCGCAGTATAGCACGGTGAATGTGTATGATATTTCTTTTGCATTTATTGAGTTTAGTAAAGGCAAAATACTGTTTCAACAATCCTTTTCCATTGCACTTGAGTCATGGTGTTCTCTACGAAATACACATGATCCTTGGGTCGTCGTCTAATACAATTTACACTCTCTGTCGTTGCTCCAAATCAGAATTCGTTGCTGAAAATCATCTGTTGTGGAGAGAATATGAATAATAAATATATTTCTTTACAAAATTTTTGTGTTTTCTTTGTTGGGTCGGGTACTTCTCGGACCACCCTCGTACACACTACGCAATTCTAAGTTCGTAATAAATTCGTTCAGCAACTTATAATACATCAATTAACCAGACGAAAAAAAGGGCAGTTTCATTGTAATGCAATAATTAGATCGGACATTGGATTTCGGAGATAATTTAATTTTCTATAAATTTCAATGCTTTCCTATAAATGCGGTAAAGCGTGACAAAGGGCGGTCACCTGCATTAATAAACAGAACTGTGGGTAATTCGTTTACCGTGTATTAACATGCGACATAATTACATGCCCGGCCATAGATAGGAATAAATGCGATTATATCAAACGTGTATAATGCTAAATAATTATCCTCGTTGCGTGTACAAAATCCCAATAGACGAATTAGTGCTGCGGTGTGGCTGTCGATCGCAACATACGTTCGCCAATTGCTCTGTTAGTTATGATTATTTATTAGCAAATAAACATTCCAAAGTTTTAAAGTTAGACAATCCAGTGGATGATTTATTTAATATGAATGCGATAAAGAAACGTTTAATTACTTTATATTTAGAAACACGTATCATTAAATTCCATTTCTTAAAATACATAAATTAGCAAAGAATCTGTAACTTATATGCAACTAAAGCGCGGATTTATCTCCTTCAAATTACTGTCTGTTTATTTCTATATTACCAGTAATGAAAGCAGTGGAATGAAGAATATTACGAATAATTGTTTAGCAGATAGCTTACTCTAAATATTATGTAAAGATCTTGGTTTACTTGCGAGTTATCCTCGTATATTTAGTAACTTTTTGAAGGACATATTACGTCAATTTTATCGAAATATAATAATTCAATACTTGCTTTCACTAGATTACTTGACAATATTTCCAAAATTATATATGTCCACTACCGCCAATAAGTGAGGTATCACATACCAGGCCGCCTGAAAGGTCCCCGGTCTGACACATAGATGGCGTTACTGTTATTAAATCCATATGTTTTTTAGATAGTACTAACCTTCAAACGAAACGTTTTAAAATTTGACAGCAATCCGACCATTAGTTACTGAGATATTGCGTTAAGAGTGAAGCTACTTTTGTTATTTAAAAAAATGGAAAAAAAGAATTTCGTGTGCTGATAAAGTACTGCTTTTTGAAGGGAAACAATACCGTTGAAGCAAAAGCATGGCTTGATGAGGAGTTTCCGGACTCTGCGCCAGGAAAATCAACCATAATTGATTGGTATGCTAAGTTTAAACGTGGTGAAATGAGCACCAAAGACGGCGAACGCAGTGGACGACCAAAAGAAGCTGTCACCGACGAAAATATCAAAAAAGTTCGCAAAATCATTTTAAATGACCGTAAAGTAAAGTTGATCGAGATAGCTGACATCCTAAAGATATCAAAGGAACGTGTTGGACACATCGTGCATGAATATTTGGGCATGCGGAAGCTCTGTGCAAAATGGGTGCCGCGCGAGCTCACATTCGATCAAAAACAACAACGAGTTGATGATTCTGAGCTGTGTTTGAAGCTGTTAAATCGTAATAAAACCGAGTTTTTGCGTCGATATGTGACAATGGATGAAACATGGATTCATCACTACACTCCAGAGTCCAATCGACAGCCGAGTGGACTGCACGCGATGAACCGGCTCCAAAGCGTGGAAAGACGCAACAGTCAGCTGGAAAAGTTATAGCGTCAGGTTTTTGGGATGCGCATGGAATAATTTTCATAGATTATCTTAAAAAGGCCCAGTCCGTCAACAGCGACTATTATACAGCGTTATTGGACCGTTTGAAGAACCAAATCGCAAAAAAACGGCCCCATATGAAGAAGAAGAAAGTGCTGTTTCACCAAGACAATCCACCGTGTCACAAATCAATGAAAACAATGGCCAAATTAAGTGAATTGGGTTTCGAATTACTTCCCCATCCACCGTACTCTCCAGATGTGGCCCCCAGCGACTATTTCCTGTTTGCGGACCTCAAGAGAATGCTCACCGGGAAGAAATTTAGCAGGGATGAGGAGGTGATCGCCGAAACTGAGGCCTATTTCGAGGCTAAAGACAATTCGTACTATAAAAATGGTATCGAAAAGTTGGAAGAACGCTATAATCGGTGTATCGCCCTCGAAGGCAACTATGTTGAATAATAAAGTCGAATTTTGCCAAAAAACTGTGTTTTACTATGGTAGACCGGGGACATTTCAGTTCGACTGTTGCTATCGGTAGAATCGCTGTCTTCCTGGGTTTCGGTAGGGACAATTGAAATATCAGATGTGAGTGCGTTTCTGGGAAGTTTACTAATAATATCCTGATCATTATGTAAATTATGTCATATTTATTAGTGTAAAATATTATAATATCCTTTAATCCGTTTGTGAATTGTATTCAGCATTAATTTTTTCCTGAAAATATTTATTTTAAACGACCTTTTTTATATTACAGGATCATAATGGTTCTAAGAAACAATTTATGGAAATTTGCGGTACCATACAGAATGTTGTAATCTAAGAAAAAATTAGTATTCGCTTAGAATCTGTTCAAGCAAATTGTAACACGAGTATTCATGAACAAACACAGAAAATGCCCAAAAGGAAAGGAAGTGAGTGCAGAAATTCGTAGTGCTAGAATAACATTATACGAAGAAAAATTGTCTCTACGGACAATAGCACAAAAATTAAAATGAACATATGCAGTGCAAGGTAGAGTGAAAAGGTACATAAAATGGGTGCAATGCAACAAAAAAAAATGTGTTGGAAGACCAAGGATGATCACTAGACAAGAAGACCTGCGACTGGAACTATTGTTTAAACGTAGGATTGCTTAACAGCTCCACAACTTCGCGCAGATTTAAATAAAAATCGCGAAAATCCGGTGTCGCTGACTACCGTAAAAAGACGTTTATCAAAGACTGGATTAATAGGGAGATTCGCTTTTCGTAAACGATTGCTACGATTATAAAATCGTAAAAAACGATTACAATGGGCCAAGGAGCACCAACATTGGGATGGAGAAATGTGGAAGCGGGTTCTGTGGCCGGACGAATCCAAGTTCCAAGAGTTTGGAAGTATTAAGCGTCTTTTCGTACGAAAACGAGTTGGCGAAAGGATCAAACCAGAATGTGTTGTGTCAATAGTTAAACACGGAGGAGCTTCAGTTCTTGTTTGGGGATCATTTTCTTTTAATGGTGTTTGCAGGTTTGCATAGAATTGACGCAATTTTAAGAAAAGAAGGATATTTGAAAATTTGAAAGGATCACGCAATTCCGTTCGAAATTAAATTGCTAGGAGAAGGTTTTTATTTCCAACAAGATAATACCTCCAATCATAGTGCATAGTGTAAGGAGTATGTTAAACAAAAAGAAGAAGGACTTCTTGTAAATATGGTTTGGCCCACACGATCGCTCGATATGAATCCTATCGAGTTTCTGTGGGATGAGCTAGACAGAAAAGTAAGAGAACATGTCCAAAATCGCAGCACCGGCTGTGGGAACACCTTACAAATAATTGGAAAAATATTCCAGTTGAAACTCTTCAAAAACTTGTGTTGAGACTACCCAAAATTTGTAAATAAGTTATTAAGTGTAAAAGTGGATATTTTGACAAAAGTCCCTTAAAATAAAAAGCACAAATTTTTCTTCATAGAACTAATGATATTATTTTGTTTTATAAGGACATATAATTTATTTTTATAGTAATTACATTTTTATTCGTATATATATTGTTTTACCTAAAGTATACCATTTTTGTATTTTATCTATAGAGATCCCTCATTTATGGCCGGTAGTGTACATACATACATATATAAAATATATACAAGGTGATTGATTGAAATCGTTCGTTAGTTTAGTTAAGTGTAGTTACGAGTAAGTTGGCAACACTTTGAAAACTACTGGTGTAAAATAAAATTTATGTGGTATATACATAAGTTTATATAAGTGTGTTCTTTACATTTATCTATATACAAATTTTTAGAAAGCTATACAGAATAACTCTTGGTCATAAGCCGTTATAGAATGAATTTAAAAAATGTCTTACAATTTGATTCAATCTATAATTGTATTGTAATAAAAAGGTGCCACATCTGTTAAAAAAACGAATAAATCAATTGTACCAAGCTATTGACCTCTAATCAGGAAATTGAGAAGTTAAGTTTCATTTATTATAAAATTCATGATATTACTAGTCATGGTATAATTTTTAAAGTCACTATTAAATCTGGTCTTCAAGCATTAAATGTTACCATTGTTAATAATACTAGAATGTAAACGAAACTTTTATCAATACAAAATAATAATTCAACTGTTAGAAGGTGCATAGTCTCCAATATAAACAAAATCACATGCCATATTATTATTCTGTAAACTTTCATAACGCACAATTGTCACTAAACCAAGCGAATAAACTTTCGTTTCAGAACATAAACTTTCTATTGAAATCTATTGTCGCATTGTAATGTGGAAGGGGTGGTCCGACCACAGTCAGTTCAAAAGGGTAAAGAAATGATAAACACTACTTCGACGTTATCCTAGTGTTAGGGATGCTCGACCAGGCGTGACAATGCCAGATGTCCACCTTGCATTTCAAGCACATTACAATTAATTATCATTTAACTTGTCCAGATTGATTTATATCTGTACCCTTTTGTCTCCGTGATATACTTAGTGGAAATCATTGACAGCGTTGACAAAACGAATACTAAATTTCTTCTTTTATTGTAATTCTGTCATACTAAACTATTTTCGTAATACTATGTACACTGAGGAGAATATCTTATTTTGTAATTTCACGTTTTATATGTACTGTTTTTGGAAAAACAAATAATTCATTTTAATCGTTTTATTGACTACAATTTTTAAATTACGAACTGTACAAGTAATTCTCATGTTGAGCTAAGAAAAATCATAGAAACGTATTAGGTAATCAAGTAATAAAAATGGAAATTTTTGTAATATGTAGAAGCATACAAATATGTCTGTATTATTTTGTCGTGATACTAAATAGCAATCGAAGGAATGTTTGCTATAATGCTCATGTCAGTAACGCGACACTGCTATAAATAAATGAAATACATTTTTTAATAATGTAATGTTCTGGGACAAAAAATTTCAGCAGAAATTTTGTACACAATACAGGTTTACAAACACGGAACACGTAATAATTTTTTTTGTATTTTATTATTCATTATTGTCTTGGTTCATAATCAAAGATTGCACCTAATAATTGTTTGTTTTCATTCAGCAATTGCTACGTTAGTAACACAGTCCAACCATGAAAAAACTTTTTTTATAAATTTAGCTCCCCTTTATCTTTTTTGACGTGCTGAATCCGAAAATTAACTTAAAAATACCACAGATCGTAAAGTTTCCTCGCATGTTTACTTTCCGTTATTTATGCGTTGCTCTCGTGTAATAATACTTTGATCTCTACACTTAATTACTAGTAAACGCTCAAAGTGCACTTTTGAGTATCTGCGTGACTAATACAAAGGAAATCACGAAGGCATATACTTTCTAATCTGCAGGTGCATTTTTTACACTCACATTTAAGTTTTTTCCCTGATAATCTTGGAGCTGTAAGTGAGGAACAAGGAGAGCCTTTCCACAAAGATATAAAGGAGATGGAGAAACGGTATCAGGGTCGTTGGAATGTCAACATGATGGGCGATTACTGTCGGACCCTTCTACGAGCAGCTCCAGAAGCATCATATAGAAAGAAAAGCTTTCAATTTTACTGTGAAGAGGTTGAGGAAACTTTAGATTAATAAGTAAAAAACTGTTCATATTCAAACTTACACTAACATTGTAATAATAAAATGTTAAATTTTTCAATTATATTTTGATAATAAATTACCTTTAAATCTTAACTATATATTTTAATACTGTGATACCCAACAAAAGATAAAGATTGCGAAAAATTGGTACGTGGTAGAAAAAGTTTGGATTCAACACACCAAAATACATAAGGAACAGGTTGAACTTTGAAAAACGTTTTTAAAAGATAGTTATTGGTTGGTCTGTGTAATCGTTGTAAACTAGTGATTGGAGTGACCAGGGATTCGTATAAAAAATTATGATTCTGGATGTTTGCTTGAGTGGTGTTGTTATAGTTAAACAAAATTACACCATAACTAAGACATATGGCGAACGTCTGTATACCAATCACTATTTACAGCTTGGCGATCTGGAAGAGGAAATGCTGTAACTAGACCACTGTGATTGGAGAAGGAGCAAGAAGAAATTATTTTCTTATTTCCACTATTAACGCGAATAACTGTTGTTGAATTGTCCTCATTTTCAAACAGTGGAACTTTTGTTTGTTGCTTTGTCTGAAAATCATAATTGAAGATCTAGTATTAGTTATCCGTAATTATATTAAATACATAAATGTAGAATCTTCTGATCTGTCAGTTGCCTTAGACGCAAATGTTTGTTAAAACGGTACTTATTGCAAATAATCCAATGACATCGAGCATAGGTATATTTAAGAAGAATTTTAAATATATCTATGCTCGATGTTTCTATTTCCTTCAATTTTTTTATTGGAGGGTCTCATATCCACTTGTATAATAGGTAATACCATGTATTTAATTTTGCAAGGCTCAAGAAAAAGAGTAATTAAGAACTTCGACTTATCCGATTATTATTTGAATTAAATACTAATTGTAATATTTAAATTATTTATAAATTGTAAAGGAGCGACGTATAATGTTTGTAATTGTAATAAACATTGAAATTCAATTCAAGGAAATAATTTATTTTTATAACGTACATAAAATGATTTTTTCATAAAAATATAGAGCAATGTGTTTTATTTAAATGAGGTGTGTTTTGTTTTAAATCGTAACGTTATTTATTTGGAAAATATCAAATCTATTGGGTTAGAAAAGAACCTTATCTGAGAAATATAACTTTTGAAGAATATAAGAGTATTAGTTAAGTATATAATTTTAATCACTTAAGGGTGATATATAACCCCTTTCCACATTAATTTTCATATTCTGTATACATATTTCGACAACTAAGTTGTCATCATCAGCAGTTAATTAAACACTGTCGCAACTGGAAAACCTCGGTAAAAATACTCCGCGTTTTGGCATTCGACGGTACAGATCGTATACGGAATTTGTTTCGTGCGGGTTTTTGCCGTGACTTTCCAGGTGCTGTTTAATTATCTGCTTATGATGACAATTTAGTTGTCGAAATACATACACAATACGAAAATTTATTGTGGAAAGGGGTTATATATCAACCGTAAGTGATTAAGTTAATCGACCACAGGCTCCATCAAAATTACATATATCATTTTGAAAACTTAGCAACATGTATAACTGCATGCATGACGCGATACAATATCATCATAATTCAAATATTGTAAACTAATTTTGAACATTTTTTTGGCTTTCTGCTATCACCTTTCGTGTACAACAATGTCTGCTGGTATTTTAAATTAAAACAAGTAAGTAAATAAATGTAAAGAAGTAGTTTATTTATTCAAATATATATAAATAAATGAAACTCCTTCAGACGGTATTTGTTATGACTAGAGCATGGGTTGCAAACATTTAATATTTAGATATCTGCTCTGTAATGCAAGAATACAGTAACTGCACATGTCTTGTTTCAATTTTTTTCGTGCTTTTTTTCTTTCGTAAAATATTCGTAATCTAAAAAAAATGCGATTTTACTAGCAAGATAATATTTTCGAAGCTCTTGTACTTGCATGCAAACAATGAATGGCCCGGAAAGATATATCAAAAATGTATTAGAATATCTGTCGACACCATCAATATTTCTGTAGATAGCATCAGTAATCACTGTAAACTGGACTGGCAGCACTATTCGCAAAATGCACAACTGTTCAACCCACATTGATGTGCACCATAATAAAATTACACAATGTACCTATCTCCCTGTTCGACCCTCATTATACATGAATTAACCATCCACGATCACCGTTGTTGTCGTCCGAATAAATATACCACCACACAACAAAGATCCTTTTCACTAGCGGATAATATATTGCTTAGATCCCGTCAGGACGTCGGGGCATCAATCATTTCCAATATCTGTAAGTACCATTTGCTTATTAAAACTTGAGATCATCGGTCAGTCTATATATGCTTTGCTTTCAAACGCTCTTCACAAATATCTAAAGGTATACATAATTCCTAAAATGATCTAGTGTGGTAAAATAATAATATGAAAATACTTATAAGGAAAGAAAATGTAAAATATTTTGACATTCACAAGAGAAGAGTGACGATTGCTTAGGCAACAAAAAATGTTTTTGTATATTAAATATTCTTGTGTATTAAATTACGGAACCCAACAGATATAGTAAAACACTATAATATACATGTGACAAAAGAAACAGGTCACTCATTAAAAAAAATGTATATAACTATTTTGAAACCAAATTTTGTGGAAATGTTTACCGCGTTGAGAGTAATAATTGATAAAAAAATATTAATGAAGCAATAAATTTTTTTGTCATCCTTTGCTCAGCGCTAAAGAAAGAATTGATTGTTCTTTTTTTTATTTTGGATCAGATTAGTGTAGAGACGATCGTAACAATCTATAGATATGAATTAGTGTAAAGGTCATGTCGTTGGACTTCTTGAAGCGGGTACTATGTTTCGTAAAATCGCTAAGCAGATGCAGAGGAATATTACTAGTTATTCGTTGTTGGAAGGATAAGGTAAGCCTCTAAATAACTTAGGAAAACGTTGAACGGAAAGATAGTAGTGTAAGGTGGGGATCGGTATAGTATCCCAAAGTCTGCAGGAAAAGTTTTTTTTTGCAGAGATAGACCAAAAAATAATATAGGTCTTCTACATATAGACGTATTCATTCGTTTGGGTTCATTCTTTATCGTCCAAAACTAATATTGTCTCACATCAGTCAGCATCGTACCTTTAGATTGGAATGGGTATCCGAGGGACGACTGAGTTGAATTGTGGAATAATGTGATGAATTTCGTTTTATTTGTGGTCTCATGATGATCGTAAACAAGTCCATCATCGAGGAGTAGCGAAGAAGTTTTTGAATATTTTCGTAGAACATAAGACTCCACTTACTAGATCATTGATGATTTGGGGTGGAATTACCATAAGAAGCAGGGCTGCTTTAGTATACCTTCTAGGCAATTTAAACGTTAAAAGCATATTTGCGAAGTTCAGGAACCATTCGTTTTACCTTATATCCAAATGCTAAATAGTGTCAAAATCGAGAAAGACATTGCTTGTTCACATCTTGAAGCTATTGCATTACAATTTCTACAAAAGAGCGACAACAATATTCTTAATTGACCTGCGCGGCCACCTGGCCTTTTGGCCATAGAATATGTCTTGGATATGGTTGGCCGAAGGTATGTATTCTAACCGTCCTATAAAGTTACAACAGCTACATGGTGTTCTACAAGTTGATAGAAATAAGCTTCTACAGAATTACATAGAACATCTTATTACAAGCATAGGTGGGTGGACGGCGGAATTGGTTCACGCAAAAGAGCGATGGTATCGTTACTTGTGTGGCATGTAGCGCCGTCTTGTTAAAGCAAACGTCGTCCACATCAATATCTTCTAATTTCATCCAGTCCAATGACCCCGCTAGATGAAAAACCGCACCAAACAGTCACACGTTGAGGATGGAGAAGCCTTTCAACAATAATTCTTGAGTTTTCCGATCCCCAAATGCGACAATTCTACTTGTTAACGTAACCTACGATGTGAAAATGGGCCTTATCACTCAAGATGATTTTTCGATGAAATTTCGGATCAGTTTGATGCATTTCAAGGGCCCAATCAGCACATTACGACGTTGATGATCGGTAGGCATGAGTTCTAGTGTTAACTTAAATTTAAAAGCCTTAAGACTTAAGTCTTTATGCAAAAAACTGTGTGGTGTCGTTTGTGAAATGCCCAATTCGAAAGACCGACGGGAAATGGACAAATTTGGGTTTTCCTAAACACTATGGGCTACAACAGCAATATTCTCAGTTGTTCTTGAGCGACGTGCACGAGTTCGATTCTTCACATCACTAACTTGTCCCAACAGCTCAAATTTTTCCACAAGTTTCACAATTGCTGGCCGAGAAGGTGCTTCACGACGACCCAAAAATGCTTTAGTTTTGCGAACTGTGACCGCGAGATTTTCACCATTTTTGTAGTGAATTTTAATAATTTCAATGCGTCGTTGAACCGTCTATCGTTCCATTTTCATTAATGGCGTAGTTTTTACTTGCCATCTGTCAAGTAGTAACAGGTTGAGTCATGACAACTGCTAAAATGGCGGGCTATTGAAAATGAAATGTCTTATTGGAATACCTTTCATTACTTATGACAAAAATCTCAATATTTGAAAGTCTAGAATTCCTAGGAAGGAACTTAAGAATCTAAACAAATATCGAATGCCAACATAAATAGTTTTATTGAAAGAAATACCAATACGTTTTCAGAATAATTTCATTGTGGTTAGTGGAGTTTTTCTAACAAGCCATTACACATTAAGTCTTACTTTCAAAGTAACCTCAGTTTTAACTCATTTAAAAACCTTTACGTAAATATTTAAGGCAGTTACTTCAGAGATGAGCAAGTATTACATTCGTTTGCTTAAAATTCTTAATTTGGGAATTTTAAAACCAAACAGCATATTGTATGAATCATTTTATTTCATTATTTTATTTAATTATTTTTAAATTTTATTTATTCTTCGCGTGCAGACAATATAAGAATTCGTTGGATATAATTTAAGTCTTCGAATTTGCTATTAATACATTGACTGATACAGTAGCTAACACAAAACATAATTATACGCTAATTATGTTTCTTTTTCACCAGAAATTTTTCAAAAGGAATAGGGATGCACGTATGTGTAAGTAATTTAAAAAGCGAAATAGAAATGCGGTTTTCCGTAAGCCTAGTAGTACAATACGCCCATATGTCACATTGCCAACCACTCCTTTTACCCTAGCCGGTCACCAAATCACCCCTCCGTAGCCTCCGTACAAAGTGCAGTCGTTTCAGCTACCAGTGTTTTTTGATATTCAGCACAGCCACCCTCTAAGCGCAATGTTCGCATGCAACCTGCCGCGGACTTCTCGAGATGACCACCGCCGCAAAACAGATTTATCAGTCTCTCCCTCTGACAGTTGAGAGTGTCCCGATATTTAATGGGGGAGGCCCCACTGCTTGTTTGGCATACAGTTTTTATTCAGCTATTATCATTCTAATTATTTACGCAGGATGCAAGTATCATATGACCGACAGAACTAAGTGGCAGGCTCTCTCTTCATGCTATATAAATCTGGATGGTTCGTGATTAGAGGCATTGTTTGTTGAATTATTGGTTGGTTAAAATGAATCTTCTTTTCGAGAAAAAAAAAACCTGTCGCAGATGTGTTATAAACGCGCTGGTATTGGTAAAAATTGAACAGATTGGAAAGTATCGCTTTCATAACATAGCCTTCTGTTACAATATGTGCAACAATTATTATTTATCAAATAAAATTACAAAAATTATTTGCACTATGAACACAGAATATAAATTTTTTAATACATATTTTAAAATTTGCAAACGTGTTTAGAGGATTTTGCAGGCAATTACTACAGTTACGCGTTAATAATTTTAACTCATTATTTTCTGTAATTTGTTCTATCAGTCAGTCTCTATCATATGGTACTGTATTAAATTTCGGAAATAATGAAGTTACTGTACGGATTATATATATATGTAGAAAAAGGGGGTGCATAATGCTAATTCTTCTTGTATTATGTTACAATGGTAATTCAATTTTATGGACACATATATTTGTCCGTAATCGTATTACACACAATGCGAATAAATGGGGAAAACTGGAATGAGCAATCACATAAACTGTTTGACACCATTTCTTCAAATTCCTAAATTTCATGTACATTATAAAGGTGGTCGATTTTGCATGATCTTTGTGAGTATTTAATAAATTACTGCAAAACCTTTTTCGTTTTTCTTGTGAATTGATAGATTGTCGGTTTATAAAACTGAAAAATAATCGTAAACTAGCTATTAATTAATGCTATATTGAACATCATTGTTGAGTGTGCACGACTAAGTTATATCGAGATTTTATTAACACAATTTTTATGAAATTTTAATGTTCAATACAAATAAAGAGGCTTAGATGATTTGACATCATTACTGGAAATTAGACAGAAGTCCTGTTGGTGTTGGTCGCATTCTACATGAAGTCGAAGGCCAAAATGTTACCTCACATCGAACTGCGCAAAACTGGTATAAAAAATTCAGAAATGGTCGTTGATTTTTCAGCAAAGAATTACTGACTTCCAACACGCCATAATTGCCGCACGAGCTTGGCCCTTCGCGGCGGACAGTAGGCCACCATTTTCAACTAGGAAAGGTAAACAGACGATGCAGAGGAATGCCTCCCGAATCTACTGCAGACAATGCATAGCGAAAAATGCAAATCTGTAATCAAGTTCTTGCCAATCCAAAAGATTTATATTTCTATCGAAGAATTGTAGCGTGTAACGAGAAATAGATCTATCTTCCTAATGCAAACAAATCAAGTTATGGTTAACCCATGACCAATCTGCAGAATCTGTGGTCAATCGGAGAAACTTCGAACTAAAGGTACTACTGTGTGTTTGGCGAAATTACCAAAAAGTTTTCCACATATTGGTATCAGAAGGTAGGGTGTTAAATTCATAACTACAACACTTAACATGAACAACTGTTTATTAACGTTATAATATAAAGAATAATATATATTTTTAAATAATATGCCATCCTTTACTTTGATCAGAGCGACAAATTTTCTGGTACATGGCGCAGCTAATTACTTCAAATCCTGATTTCTGTGGTAATGTCTTCGTGTTTCCTCATTGTTAAAAAATCGCGACCCCTTATAGCGCACAAAAAAAATAGATAGTAAAACTAAAATATCACAATATAACTTGTTACAGTATTTCACAAATATGATGTTTGCAATAAAACTTTCACTTTATACATACAGCGCTGCGCTCAGAATGATGAGAAACTGGTAAAAGTAACCCTCAATAATTGTGTTTAATCCCGAAAAGGGTGTTTAGTGGTGGATAGAACACTAAGAATTTTATAATTTTTGGATTATTGCCAATATTATAAAAGAAGACATTTTAACAACGGAAAATATGATGTTCCCTCTACTTACTAAATAACTCCAAATATTTCTAAGAAATGCGAGTGACCCTAATTTATTTATACTCCAGAATCGAATGTATGTAGTTTTAAGAGAAAGACACTCTGCATTAGTCAACTCAATATAAATCGCGTACTAGTCCATCAACATAGTGATACATCGTATACTGCCCAAAAGACTATCGACAAACTAGAAGAATTAGATGAAGTCGAATTGCTACAATATTTAGCTTACAGCCCGAACTTCCGCATTATCGGATTACCTTCTGGTAGATGCCACATTCTCTTGTTGGGCAGATTTTTACCAATTTCGTGAAGGTGGAAGAAGGGTGTCATGAGTTCTTTACTTCAACCAGTGAAATAGGGGTGGAATCGAAAACTATACCAGACAATGGATTAGGAATATTGTTTGTTGTGATATATAAAAAAATTAAAATATTTCTATATAAAAGAATTTTACCAGCTTCCCTGTCGAACATATATTCATATGTTTAAATGAAAGAGGGAGGTATTGTTTTTTCATTAAGAGGTAAGCTGGTGAAATTTTTTTATATAGAAATATTTTAGTTTTTTATATATATCATAACAAACAATAAGATAAGACAGAACCAAAGAAGGGCGTGCCATCTCGCTAAAATCGGTAACAAAGTTACCAGTGTGTAAATAGACAAACAGTTTAAAATCTTGGCAATCGAATAGCTATTAGACGAACGTTAAAAGAATCGTTCATATGTTAATAACACCCTGCTTACTACGCGTTTAAAGAATTCACCTCCCAAGTAAACTTGTGTGGTTAAGAATCGTTCGCTAATAACACAGTTTACCTGATGAGAGGTGTATTCCTTGAAACGCGTAGTAAACTAAGTGTTACTAATATTTGAATGATTCTTTACTGTTCAGCTTCTTTGTTGTTTAAAATGAATATTTCTTTTATAAAAACTTTTATTACTTGCAGAATTGTATTTATTTTTAAATAGAGAAATATTCTTTCTATTTTTCAAAATAACGGCCAGATAAAATTTCAAATACTTCAATCAATCCGAATCTGAATGTAGATACATTATGAATATAGTTTTTTATTACTTATGTATATACATGAAATGTTGAAATAAAATTTAACTTTTCTACAAATATTGAAATAAATAATGCAGCATGGTTATTATATCATATATATGTATATTCCTTGTGTGATCGCAGCGTATTTACTCGTATATAAGCAGACGTTGTTCTTAGTCTTTCTTTTTGCTTTCATACGAAAACGTGCTCACATCGCCAGCGGCGTCGTGTCTTACCCCGTTATAGATTGTTGCCTGTTACAATTTTACGGGATCTTCCGTTACGAGTAAGTGAAACAGGTCGTACTCAGGAATTTGACAATTGATGTGTTTCTGATTTTTACTAATCTGTTATTAATAGTGCAGTGAATATTTGTTGTATTTAGCAGATTCAAAATTCTGCTATTTCGAACCAGTGGCTGAGAACGATTGCTCTAGAACATATCCTTATTTCCCAAATAAAACAATTTCTGTAAATAAAGTCATTCTAAAAGTTATGAATAAATATTCATAAAAATTTAATTACAATTAAAGTAGTTTAATGTTGTTTAAATATGTGAATCTCAAATGCAGTAACGACGATATAGTAACACCAATATCGATTCAAGTTGGTCGGACGTACATACGTTCATTTGCATTCACTAATAACAATAAGTGTAACGATGAACGTACAAATTCGTCCCATTATATATATTTTCGGCAATATTTTACGTCTGCAATTGCACAAAATCGTTCAGCCCTAAACTACTAACAATGCTTTTGTACAAAAACAAGCGTCACGATGATGAAGGGGACGTACGGACAACAAATCCGCCGATTATTAAATCGGTTTATGGCGGCGGGCATACACGTATACAATACGTACAATCGCAGAAATACACAACCTGCTAAAATACATACAACATGTGACAGATATGAATGGGCAAGGCGGCATAAAATGATCATTCATTTCGACTGGAGTTTTTGTTGCGCCGTGCCGATTGCAGGATTGTACAACTATTAAATTTCCATAGCCATTACAGGCGACACCCTCGAAGGACATCGGAAACAGTTGCTGAGTGAATGCACTCGCCTAGTTCGTTAATGAGGGACATATTCACACGAAATAATGTAAAAAGCAGTTCACAGTTGCGTCTTATTATTTCATGTGTTTGCTTTATATGGATGTTGATTGCTATTTCACACTTATGAAGTTCTAAATAACCGTTTAATTTTTACAAAAACATTTTTCATTATATATAAATATTGGGTCTGGGAAAAAGTTCGTGGCGTTTTTTCAGTAAAATTCAACTGGTCCCCGCATGGCGCGTGGACGAATTCATTTAAACCGAATATGCTCCATTATTATCGACAATGTTTCGCCATTTTTTTGGTAGATCCATGATCCCATCGGTGAAAAACTTCTGTGGTTTCTGGTCGAAAAACTGAATCAAGTAGTTTTCACAGGCTTCTTTTGAAACCAACTTAATTCCATTGAAAGAGTTCTGCAGAGATCGAAACAGATGATAGTCAGAGGGTGCTATATCCGGACTGTAAGGTGGGTGCATCAAAACTTCCCAACCAAACTCTCTCAATTTTTGACGGGTCATCAAAGAAGTGTGTGGTCGGGCGTTGTCATGATGGAAGACAACACCTTTCCTATTAATCAATTCGGGCCGTTTTCTTTCAATCGCCCGGCGTAATCTCTCTAGTTGTGCACAGTAGAGTTGAGAATCAATCGTCCGACCAGTTGGAAGTAGCTCGTAGTGGACGATTCCCCTCCAGTCCCACCATACACACAGCATCACTTTTTTTGGCGTCAATGTTGGCTTAGCGAACGCTTGTGACGGCTCACCATCCTTTATCCACGATCTTTTACGCTTCCGATTATCGTACGTAATCCATTTTTCATCTCCGGTTATTAAACGTTTCAGAAACGGCTCGATTTCATTCCGTTTCAGCAGCGCATCGCAGATGTTAATTCGGTCAATCATGTTTTTCACGCTCAACTCATGAGGAACCCATACGTCAAGCTTTTTTTTGTAACCAGCTTTGTGTAAATGGTTCAAAACAGTTTTGTGGTCAATGCCTAGCTCCATGCCAATATCGACACTGCTGATATGCTTATCTTGTTGGACTTTTTCGAGAATTTCATCAGATTTTTCAGTGATTGGACGACCGGAGCGTGACTCATCTTTCACATTGAAATTTCCAGAACGAAAGCGAGCGAACCATTTCCGCGCAACAGATTTCGATAAAGTACCTTCACCGTACACAGCACAAATTTTATCACAAGCCTGCGCAGCGTTCTTCCCCTTATCATAATAATATTGCAGAATATAGCGAAATTTCTCATTATTCTTCTCCATTTTCAAGTGCGAATAACTTTCCAACCACTGCACCGATTACAATGTTTCTACGCTCAAACTAACGTTCGGAAGGTCATCTAAAAAACGAGCCGTCGGTGGTGTCGCTGTGACTTGTTGTTCTTTAGTTATCGGCAACCAATGCCATCTATCGGGAAAAACGCCACGAACTTTTTCCCAGACCCAATATTTACTAACTGCTCAAAAGGAAAATCCATTATCAGAGCAGATTAGTGCGACGGTAAATTTTGATGGAGATTGTAGTCGATTAATCAATTAAGGTTAATAAAAGCCTTTTCCATAATAATTTTCGTATTCTGCATGCTTATTTCGACATCTAAGTTGTCATTATCAGCCGATATTTAATCACAGTGGCGTACCTGGAACCACGGCAAAATCCGCACAGAGACAAAGTCCATACTAGTCACACCGTTGAAAGACAGTATGTGTTTGGCTTTATGCAAAGCAACAAGTTTATTAGGCATTATTTAAAAAAAATTACATCTGATCTAGTTTACCTGTAAATACAATTTTACATTATATGCGTAAGCTAAAACTGGAAAAGAAATAGTTTGAAAAAACAAAGGAAAACTAGGAAAAAAGGGCGGCAAAGATTAAATCGTGGAGATATTCCAAAAGTAGTGATTTATTTCTATTAAATGTATTTCGAAAATACTGCACACAGCATATAATGCAGAGTAAGAGAATACATAATAATATCTACCTGAAAAATCTGCAATGCATTATATATTTACATCACGAGGAACTTAATCATTAAGGTTGATATATAACCCCTTTCCACATTAACTTTTGTAATTCTGTATACGCATTTCGACAACCAAGTTGTCATCATCAGCGGATAATTGCAAAGTGTCGCACCTGGTAAACCACTGCGAAAAATACCTGTACGAAAACAAACTCCGCACGCGATCCAGTGTACATTTTGGTTCTCAACGGTGCGTATCGCATGTTGAATGTTATTTTGATGTTCATTTGAATATTTTTCGAATTCGTGAATTTGTTCAAAGATTGTTATTTAATATTGAAATAGGACACCTTACTTTCTCATAAAATAAATTTTATTTAAAAAGAAACAAATGCAAATTCCTGATGCACCACACGTTTTCAATAACAACTAGTCTAATATTTTTTCTTACGAGTTTATTTACAAATTCTGAACCATTATCAAAGCCCAAAAAGTTTAAATTAAGGTAAGAAATGTATAAAATTCTTTTTCAATATTCACATCGTTAGATTAAGCAACATAAAGGAGCAGTAGTTGAATGTAAATTGCCGAAATATATGTGAAAATGTAACACAGAAGTAATGCAAAGAAGACCAAAAAGAAGTTGAGGGTAATTTTGGTTCGCAAAGGTACAGATCGCGTACGGAGTTTGTTTTCGTACGGGTATTTGTCGCTGTAGTTTTCCAGGTGCGACACTGTTTAATAATCTGCTGATGATGACAACTTAATTGTTAAAATACGTATACAGAATACGAAAATTAATGTGGCAAGGGGTTATATATCAACCTTAAGTGATCAAGAAGTTGAGTATAGAAAATTGCTGATGTAGGTACAAAAGAAAGACAATAGAAGCGATCATAGGATCACCCAGCAGAAATGCACAAGAAATGTACTTCTGGTTAAAAAAAAAAACTTATATCGTTAAAAAGTAAGATATTTCATTTCAATAATTTATTGACTTTTTCATAGATACTTAAATGCTTTACATTGCTATTTAATGACAAAAGTATTAAGTAGAAGAAAAACGAGCATTTCCGATATATCCGCCTTTAGGAGTTCAACAGAGGAGTTAATGCATCGTAAGCTGGTAGAACCATTTACACCGTTTACGGAGGAAACGCTATTACGGGGAGAGTGGAGGACGGAAATGGTTTTCTCGATTTAAAAAGGACCTTTTTGACATCAACGATTGCCAACGTTCAGAAAGAGTACCAGATGCTTACTTAATGATTCATCGTATCTTGCTGTTAAAGCAACTACTTATGTAATAACTTAAGAAACTGATTAAAAAATTGCACATACTAGAATATGAGGTATATGATATTAGGTGCGCAACTAAGTTCTCGCTGTTTTTCAAGAGATAGCTCCAGTAGTAAGTGCTGGTCGATTGTGACATAACTAAAACATCATGAACCAAGCTTAGAGATATGGTAAGCAAACCGCTTTGACACATTAGTGATTTTGTTTTTGCGTCATATACTTTTGGTTGTGTAAAAATGTCTGATTTTGTGCCAAATAATCGTCATTTGCGGGAAGTGTTGCTTTCCTTCTTTCATTCGAAGAAAACGGCGGCTGAAGCGCATCCAGAACTCCAAAAAGTTTACGGATATTCTGCTCTAAGTGAAACAACGTACCGTGATTGGTTCCGTCGCTTCAAAGACGGTGATTTCGAAGTTGACGACCGTTCGCGTGAAGGAAGACCAAAAGCCTTGGAAGACGCTGAATTGGAGGAATTGCTCGATGAGGATCCGTGCCAAACGCAAAAAGAGCTTGCTTCAGCATTAGGAGTTACCCGCCAAGCCATTTCCCAGCGATTGCATGAGTTGGGAATGATTCAAAAACAAGGAACTTGGGTTCCTTATGATTTGAAACCAAGAGACGTTGAGCGTCGTTTTTTTCGCCTGTGAACAACTGCTCCAGCGGCAAGAAAGGAACGGTTTTCTTCATCGCATCGTTACGGGTGATGAAAAATGGATTCATTACAGCAACCCAAAGAGAACAAAATCATGAGGACTGCCCGGTCATGCTTCTACGTGGTCGGTTCGGCCGAATATTCACGCTGTGAAGGTTTTGCTGTGTATTTGGTGGGACCAGGGCGGTGTTATTTATTATGAGCTGTTGAAACCGAACGAAACCATCACTGGGGCACGGTATCGAACTCAAATGATGCGATTGAGCCGAGCACTGCGCGAAAAGCGGCCATAATACGAGCATAGGCACGAAAAAGTGATTCTACAGCATGACAGCGCTCGACCTCACGTTGCCAAATCCGTTAAAACTTACTTAGAAACGCTCAAATGGGAGGTCCTGCCCCGCCCGCTATATTCCCCGTCCGATTATTACTTGTTCCGTTCGATGGCACATGGTTTGGCTAATCAGCAGTTCCGCTCATATAAAGACATCTCAGAATGGCTTGATTCGTGGATAGCCTCAAAAGACGAACACTTCTACCGCGACGGTATTCGAGCTCTGCCAGAAAGATGGGAAAAAGTTGTCGCTAGCGATGGGCAATATTTTGAATCATTCATTTGTAAACATTTTTTCACAATAAAGCTGCAGCAAGAACATAGTTGCGCACCTAATGATTATTTTAGTTAGTCTACAATACAATTCTAGTAATTATATCGCTAAATAAGTGCAACTTTTACTTATACTGAAAATAATTAAGGAATTTATAAATGCGTGCATAAATATTTTAAGGACGAAGTACCTTAAAACAGAATTCTAATGAATGAACTAAAACTAGACAAACATATATTATTGTTTATGTCTGCTCCTACTCTTACTCGAAACTGAGAGACTTGTTTACGAACTTGTTAATTGCGGGTAATTTCGTTCGCCACTTTATGTGCGCCGGAAATCTTACGCTACTCTCTTAACAAAGGAAATGATTCCGACGTTTCATGAATTCTCTGGTGACTGTCCGCGAAATGGCTGAAGCTTGTTCTCCGCCTTGGAGATGTGACAAATCGTCACCTGATGACCCGTATCGTCGGATTCAACCTCAGCCAGCCGCCGGAGAGCCGTATAAACCTGCATGTCCCGAACGTAATCATATCAGGCTAACTGAGAACTGCCCTCGCGGCTTAATGGATCCATTACGGCGGTGTGGTCTTCTTATTGCGATGTGCGAGCCGGCAGGGACCGTATATGCAAATGGAATGACCTTTATTAATACATAATTTCCACAACGTTGGAATTACAGAAAAATACAATGAAATATTGTGGTCGAGGGACTTACCACCATCTCATGTAAATAGGAGTGTGTTGAGCACAAAAAAAGGCAGAAAACTGCCCGGTGGAGTCATTTTTAAATTATAAAAAAGGGGTTTCTTAAAAGCATCTAAATAAATGAATGCGATATCTAAAAAAACACGTTTATATTTCATGGTTATAGAAAGTAATGTGTTTTCGCTGTAAAAGAAAAATAATTACACAAAAATGTAATTAACCAATTAGTTGTTAGTCACTAGGAAAACCTTATAGTTATTGAAATTGTGTATAACTATAAATAAGAAAGCTAGAAAATATGGCAGTGATTAAAAAACATTGTAGAAACATTGTATAAATTGTCTCTATAATAATATTTCCTAGTATTATCAGTTATAGCAGTAAGATCTGAAAATCTTATGTTCCACATTACAGTTGCTTAAAGTTGAATAACAGTTTCAGTGAAGTAATTCAGCCCTGAAGATGTCCTATACAAATGGGTACGAAACGTCGGCAGATATACAAGTGACGCGGTTCCTGTCCGGAAACCCAGAAGCAGATAGTATGGACCACGACCGCGGAAGTCTACGTACTAAATTGAATAACAGAATTTACATGACCATGGAAAAGGATGTAATTTTAAGTATCTGTAACATAGATAGGAAATTCCGAAGTAATACTAAATTAAATTTATATGTAGCTGAGACTGGTACAAGAATAAGAAATCATGTGGGATTCACGAGACTAAAAGAAATAATAACTAACCAGCCAAGACTGCACAGCTTTGCATTAAACCTTATTATAGATGCGATTTTATCGTCTAATTTGTTTCTCGTTCTACTGCATGCAGCTCTCAAAGGACAAGTATAGTGAGAGTTGTTCTGCTAGTCTTGATGATACCATTAAACCTACGACCAGGTGTTTCGCTAAGAAATGGTCAATGTGGCAATTCTACCAGTCGTTTGACTACTGGAGAATTTGATCGCTAAGGGACCCGAATATCTCCCACTATGACTTCATCATATGTATCGAAAACGAAGTCCTTCTACTAAAATTGAAAGTCTGGTATTTGTAAGGTTGAAAGGGAAACAGGGAAAATTATATCATCGATGTATATTGCTAGTTCCCAACCGAGGTCCTTGAAGCTATGCTAAAAAGTATAGCACTTGCAGAACGTCGTTTTCTATAAGTTTAATTATCGTCTCTCATGTTGATCTTGATTGCAATATTCGCCCATGGGGTCAATCTTTAAGAACCCTTATAACAAACGGGTTAAATTATGGTGATCATTTTATGAAGGCAACTTATACCATACCAAATCGAAAGCTGCAACTATTTAGAAAAACAGCTCTCAAAGTCTTCATCATTTTTAAATTTTCTCTACTATATCAGAGTGACAAATCCCTTGCATAGTAGCGGAGAGAGAAGAACGAAGCACGAAATGTTCAAGATCAAGATCGTACAGCTTGAGATAGAAAACAGAACCAAATTAATATTGCATATACAATTTTTTGCCTTACGTATTGTCTATTAATAAGTATATGCACTTATCTTGTTGAACTGCAAGTGGCCTCAGCTACGGACTTTCTTTTTCCCAATACGTTGCTCTGCAGTCCTAATTACTCACTCTTTAATAGTTTAACATGATGTTTATCGATTTCCACTTGTAGGAACAGATATATATGTATGTAGATATATATATATATATATATATATATATATATATATATATATATATATATATATACCATAATGCTCGCACTATCACATTTTGGCAGATAGTTGGCTGATACTCTTCGTATCAGAAGATTTACACACCCTCTGAATAAAATGGCCAGCTAAAAAATTTACGCATTGTTATTCAATAAAAAAATTAAGAAGAAAAGTAATAAAATTCATAAACAAGAAGAATTATAGAGAGAATAAGTTGATTTCAGGGTGGTATTTTTCAATGCAGAGTACTACACGAAGTAGCACTTTGCATGTCGAGTACCTGTAGCGTGACTCCTTAAGAATACATTTTTTTTTATCAGACAGCACATTTTCGACATGTATTTACTTTTGGTGGTGTAGCTGATATAAATATAACACTTTTACTTTATATTAATAATTGAGAAAGTTAGTAAGAAAAACAAGAAAACCTTTTTAATCTAATAAGTATCAACTTTTTTCAATAAACCAGAAATTAACAAGGCCCTTCATAGTTCGTATATCTTATTTATATTATTTCAATTGTTATCTGAGAATACCTGAGTCACTCAGTAAAGTACATTAAGCAATTGGTGATATAGCCCCTCTATTCGTTAAAATAATCATTAAAACGGAATACATTATACGAAGTATAACAAAAAAGAATAATCAAATAATAAAACTTTTTTTTATAAAATGCATAACAGTTTTACTGGAAGATAAAGAAAACGCAGCACTAAAATTGACTCAAGTTTTGAGTTTTTGTTGGAAAAGATATTTCTTTTACACGACGAATGTACTAGTTAACATTGAATTGACGTGCATATCCACCAAGCGTAGTTAACTGGTTAATTAATCATATCTGATATGTACATGTACCTAAAGTTTATACATATATATGTATCTAATTTTGTACATAATTGTATTCTCCAAGTTATATTATCAAACTTTCTCTTAAAACGAGATCAAATTTATTTTTATTTTCCGCACGCAGGATTACTTGCCGCATAAAATATTAACAGTAAAAAAATTGCACACACCTACCCCCAAAAACTTTTGGCAGAAAGGGTGGCCTAGAGCGTAACGTGTTCGGGGTCAGATGAATCAGATGCCACTAGAACGTTATCAATTATTCAAGCTCACATCTGTTGGTGCGCCTACGGTATAACAGCAATATACTAACACAATAACTAGAACGTGTACCGTTCTATGTAGTACAGAAGACCCCACACATGTTACTCTGCATAATTTTCGAGTTTTCCTATTTACGATCGTTTTCGGCCATTTGTTTCGGTACCTCGAACTAAATTCCGTGAACATTATAAAAGTATCATAAAATTGTTTATTTAGATTGGGCAATATGTGTACTGACACTACACACTGTGTATCAAAATTATGTGTTGGAGTGGTAATTAGAAAATTCCATATTCTTGAACTTGTTATTTATCCTTAGATTGGTGGTAATCTTCAACTTATATTATTTATAAAAAAAATTATTATTTTCTACAATGTTTACACGATTTAGTAATCTATTGATTAATATTTAATTTCTTAAATAACTTGAATTGATATACATATACTAAATAAAGCTTACAGTCTCTAGTATGAAAATTATAAAGTATTGTCGTCCACAATGTCCTTCGCGCTTTCTATATGACTTCTACGCCGTCGTAGAGTATCCGTAGATTGTATCTATAAATCGACTAAAATGCAAGATTTTTAATTATATCCTTTATAATTTATTTTAAGCAATGTTTACAAGTGTTCATTCACTAGAATGCACTTGTTTGACCTTTGGCTGTCAAATTATGAGACGGATGCGGAAAAGGCTTGCCATAAGTTACATATAGTGCTAGAGCCACAACGTTTACTAATTATAATCGCTTTTGTTAGAATACGGAACCACAGTGCGAAGGTGTGAAATGTGCATGCGCAAATATTTATAATATTTTACAGTTTCATTATTATTCGTAGTCATTTATTTTTTTTTCATTTTAATTTTTACAGTATTAAAAGAAGTTTTTAAAGCTTCCTATATTATTTAATAATAGTAATTGAATTATATCCATTATAATAAAAAATCTGAAAAAGATAACCACACCAAATACTATATCTGTGAAATCAGAAAGGATTAAGCATTTTTCATGAAGTCTTAGCCAATTACGATTGTCACTTAAACAATATATAAGTTTGTGTTATATCTTAAAAACAAGTGTGCCATAAATTTTTAATTGAGATTACTAAATTGTAGATAAAAATATTTACCAGATGCAATTTAGTTTTGATCTATCATCAGTGGTTACGAAAATATGTAAAACTGAACATTTCGGCAATTTTAAATTTTTAAACCTGAAAATTCTACCAAATACTTCATCTGTATCTTCAATATTATGAAAGTTACACATACGAGAGTAGTCTGAAAAGTTTCCGGCCTAAACGTGAAGATGGCAGCACGCATCAATAAAAGCTAGGGAATGTAGTTGTGTATCTATTGTCAGGTACTCACCAAAGTTTCAGCCATTTTGCCGACGTGAATGTTTTTGTGAAAATGGAAAAAATTGAGTATCGAGCTGTCATTAAATATTTGTTTTTGAAAGGCAATACGCCTACGCAAATCAAAGACGAGTTGGACTCTGTGCACGGGGACCCTGCATCATCATATATCACAGTGAAATTTTGGGCAGCAGAATTTAAACGTGGCCATCCAAAAACTGCAACTACTGACGATAACAACGCTAAAGTTCACCAATTGGTGCTAGACGACCGACGAATTAAAGTGAGAGAGATATCAAAGGCTATGAATATGTCCAAAGAACGTGTTTGTCACATGCTAAATCAAGATTTAGGCACGAGAATGCTGGCCGCGCGTTGGTTGCCGCGTTTGCTAACGTTAGACGAAAAACGTGTTCTAATAAACGTTTTCTTTTGGCGCAGTTTAAATCCGAGTTTTGGCGCCGATTAATTACTATAGATGAAACTTGGACACACCATTATACACCCGAAACAAAAATACAGTCAAAACAGTGGACTGCAAAGGGGGAACCGGCTCCAAAAAAAGAAAAGCTGGGAAAGTGATGGCGACTGTTTTTTTGGGATAGTCACGGAATTATCTTAATCGATTATCTTCAAAACGGAAAACCTATTACAGGAGCATACTATGCATCATTGCTTGACAAGCTGAAGGCAGAAATTGTGGGAAAACGGCCACGTTTGCAGAAAAAGGAAATCCTGTTTCACCAAGACGACGCCTAACCCCTCAGCGGTTGACATTGCGAAAATCCACGAATTACGGTTTGAACTGCTTCACCATCCGCCTTACTCACCAGATCTAGCTCCAAGCGATTTCTTCTTATTCCCTCATCTAAAAATTGCGCTCGGAGGACAGAAATTTTCGTCAAATGAGGAGACAATCACCTTAGTGAACATTTACTATGCAGAGAGAAAGGTCGGGTATTATTTGGACGAGTTAAAGAGATGGGAGCATCGCTGGGAGAAGTTTGTAGAGTTACAAGGAGAAAAATAAATATAAATTTTAAGAAAAAATATCTTGTATCTTGGTTAGGTCGGAATGTTTTCAGACCATCCTCGCATGCACGGAGACAGGAATTGAGCACCCGTAAATATACTATCTGGAATACTTTCAAAGATATTGAACAATTATTTAATATTTCATATTACTAATAGGAGCGTTCACCTGTTTTTAGTAATTGCGTTTATTAAATTAATACATGTACGGTTCGTTTTACATGATTCATATTGTTTGTGAATTATGACTATATGTGAAATTACTTAAAACAAAATTCAATTTGTTTACGTTGTCAAGTCATTATTAACAAAATGATGTGAAATTATATTTTCACCTTCATAACATTTGAATATTAATTAAAAATACGGGTTCGCACGAATACAACTTATACCGAATACATTTGTACGTATGCACGAGTATATTATACATATATTGGTCAATGTAATATACTGACTTTTATTAGATTAAAAAAGCACCTTGTTCCCGACAGCAATTTACACGCAACAAAATGGCAAACATGTTATTGCGATGATCTGTTAATTTGAGCCTGTGTCCTGTGAAACAGGAGCGGTTTGTTTATCAGTCACACCCCCTCGGTCAACAATGACTCGTTATGAACAAACAAGCGTCGGCCGCAAATTGCATGGATTATTAGTTTACAGTACTGCTATATTGGGCAAGTACTTTTACAGCTTATGGCTTAATTTCGAGCTAAACTTGGTTTTATAGTACAATTATCTGCAATCTTCTTGCATACATACAGTTAAAGTTTTAATTACACCGTTGTTATATAGTGTGGGACGTGTTCATCTTTACACTCACTCAATTTCATGTCGCCTGTGCGTATGTAATGAAGTTTCTAGTAATTATTTTCGCTGTAATTTTGCTGGGGTCAACATAAACACGATTACTGTTCTTTTATTATCTACGTCTGTGTATGCATACGTACATACATATATTGAAAGATATAAGATTTTTCTGTCAAATATATAACGTCATCAAAATGGAAACATTAATTCTACGAGACGTGCTTTTTAAGTAATGGGCCGTTTGAAAATTAATAATAGCATTTATTATATTAGTTCTGAGTTTATTTTTTTATGTATTGATATTTTTAAATTCATTACCTAAAATATTAAAGGCCCTTTATGTGCCAACCCAGTTCCTTTTTCTTGTTCGTACTACTATTGAATACGGATGAATTGTGTGATCTAGTAAGCTTTATAAGCACCACAATTATAAATGCTTCTTAGATTCTCTACATCAATATTTACCACACAGTCCGTTCTTGATTTTCGGAAAGGTAAAGAAGTCGTTGGAACTTAGGTCCGGATTGTGCGGAGGATCTTCGAACAATTCGACGTTTTGTTGCGTTAAAAATTCAATTGCCTTGCCTGCTGTCTGCGAACTTGCATTGTCTTGGTGGGGGATGATTCATGGTTTAGGGTTGTTTTTTCGAAGATCAACGATGACTTGCGGTAAACAAATGGTTATGTACCAATCGGCAGTAACAGTAACAAAACGACCTTTTTCCCAAAATGTTTTCTGGTTTCGCTAAAGATTTTCTTGATAAATTAGATGCTGTGGTAGACAAAGGTATACTCGATAAGTGCGATAACTTGGTGTCTAAAGTTTATGACGAAGTTAAAAATATGGAGGATCGTTTAACTGATTATGCTATATTAACGAAAGGTGATTGCTGGGTTAATAACATAATGATATTATACGAGGTAAGTTTTCTTTAGTACATATGTGTTTCACACTTAAATGTCTGATATACTCGTATTTCTAAATTACTCTTAAAATTACTATGAAATTTTGATTAATTTTTACTCATATTTTGATGGTAATACATGTTTGTGTATTGCCTTATTCTGTTAAAAGCTTTTAACTTGATAATACACATTTGATAAATTTTGTATATATTTTGTAGAATAATGACAGAGAACATCCTATAGATGTGATGCTACTTGACTGGCAATGCATGGTGCGGGCCTCACCTGTTCATGATATACAAGGACTGTTTTATTCAGTTGCATCAAAGGGCACCTTGGATAATTATAAACATTACATGCATATATATTATGATGAGCTTAGTAAACGAATAAAGAAGTTAGGTAGCCATCCAGATATTCTATATCCACAATCAGTTTTCGAGGAGTGGATAGACTACGGTTTGTATGCGTTGGGATTGTCGTTAGGGGCATAAAGATAATGCTTTTGAAAGAGGGAAGTGCTCCTAGTTTGGAAAATGCTATCGAACAGAAGGATGTAGTCGATATGTTTTCTAACATTTCCTTCGACGAAAATGAACGCATGATTCGCTCGAAACGTCTTGCTTGGCATATGATAGATATTGGAATCCTCTGATTGTAAGCATTTTATATTTTTATATTTAATTTATCAACATTTTAGATAATTGACTATGTAGGTATGGTTTCTGTTTTAATTTTATTAATAATTTTGAATATGTAAATAAATGATTAAAGGTCATTGTCTATCCAATTATTTCTTTGATCTTGTAGAGGAATTGTTGCTGCATGGCCAGCTGTCTAGACAAATTTCGCGACCATCTATTTGGAGACATTTCGAGAACGGATGACTTTCATCGGCTTTTCTACACCTTGGAATACGCAAATAGACGACTGACTTTTATTTGCGGGCTCGCATGAGTAAATCCAAGATTCACCACTGACAAAGTTGTACACGTTTCTAGAGTTTCCGGAGTTGAAGTAATTTAGAGTTTTTTGACACCAAATCACCCTAGCTGCTTTCTGTCCTTCGGTCAACAGATGCAGTATCCAACGGGAAACTGATTTTTATGCACGCAATTCTTTTGCAAAATTTTTTGGATTGACGTCTTTGAAATTCCCAATGCTTCACATATGTCGCATGCAGATCTTCGTTGATGATCTTACGCATAACATCGACGTTTTCCTGAATGACTGCCGTTTTTGTTGAACCTGATCTTGGATCGTCGCCAAGACTAATCCTTCCACGTTTGAATTCTCCATACTAACGAGAAATTGTTGACTGATGTGCTTCATTGCCAAAAACAGAAACCAACTCGGCGAAGCATTCTTGTTAAGACAATTGTCTTCGAAAATTATAAAAAATTATTCCGCAAAAGCGTTCTCTGTTTAATTCCATCTTTCAACTAATTTGTCAACTTTGACAGTTCGTTGTTAGCTATAACACAACACGTATCGCACTGAAACTTTGGATTGAGGTTAACTAAAGATGGAGGTTATTTTTTGGTATTGACATTTGATTAGTGGCGCTCTCTATATCCCACTAGGCAAAAGTTAAAACATCCCACGTAGGGGCATAGGTTTGTCTTATACATTTATTATAAATTACTTAACTTGTTATTGTTAGCAAGGATTTCGTATGTTTATAGTGCTATCATTTTGTATCTTTACTTGTGATTTATGAAACCTGCTATAATTTAATATCATCAAGTAACCAATTACTTTCTTATCTCACTTTGTACTCATTGTTAAAAATAGACAAGTGTTTGATTATGTTGTTTGTGTGGATTTAGTGGCTCTCACTTTACAGCAAAATTAGCGGTAATGTTATACATAATTTTAGTTTGTGGTGTATTGGCGTGCGAACATATTGACCACATGTAACCAATGTCCACTTCCTGACGCTTCCCAACGCTGCAATATGTTATGTACTATTTAGGGAAATGTAATGACATCAGAACCAAATAATAAATTAAGCACGTTTATGCATTAAAACTAGTCTGCGCATTATATATTATTAACAATAAATTATAATGTTTTCGAACATTTCCTACATCTTAAGTGTGTACATAATATGTAATGATTTAGGTATGTTTAGAATTCCATTAAATCAGGAGTAGTCCAACATTGATAGAAACAAAGCGCGATTCTAATTCGGCTCATGCAATAATTAACAGCAGAGTGACATCTCCTTAGTGGCCTGGCAGACGCTCTAATGGTTGATGTGGTCACTTCGGTCAGCAACTGTAATTACCTATTTATAACAATGGCTATATACTGTCTTCCATGACAATGGGGTTAAAACATATATCTCTCGGTCTAATCGATTAACGTTTGAAATCAGAGAAGATGTGAATTTACTCATTCCCTTCCTTATTTTCTTTTCCAGCTTTTTGTGTCACGTATGGGAAATAGCATTGGAATATAAACGCACAACTGCTGTCGAAAATGAAAAGTGAAATTAATAAGATACTTTACAAAAATACCGAATTACTATTAAGAACATAATGTAGAACAAAAATATTAGGTAACTAAATTGAGATTAACATTTTACTGTATACTTTAGAATTATAAGTGTATTTACAATTACAAGAACTCTAGAGCATATTGTGAGGAACAGGAATTCATCAAAGTCAAAATAGCTTTTAAAATTAATCAGGGATATGAATAATCGTATCTACTAAAACAATATGAAAAGATTTAAATAAATTTTGCAAATTAATATAAGGACATAACAGTTTTGTATTTAAATAAAACACAGAATAATGGAGTTATTGAGCTGAAATTTAGTCCAGGTGCAGTACACATGTTACATTTAACTATGGAATTCGATTTCGTTCATATAATCACCGCGAGCACGTTTGCAGTGATCGATTCTTTAGAGTCAACTTTCCACCGTCCTTTTATCCGTATCGACCGCTACGTTGGCAATTTCGCGTTCTATATTGTTGATGAGCACCTTTAACATTCTTGGCTTGTTCGCATAATCCAACGACTTAACTTAAACTCATAAAAAGCAATCCAACGGCATTAAATTGCATGAGCAAGGTGGCCACCTGGCAGGACCATTTCTCAAGATTACACGGTTAGCAAACTTCACCTTCAATAGATCAATTGTTTGAGCAATATGTGGCAAGTGGCACCATCTTGTTGGAACTACATATCACTAATGTTAAGTCCATCCAATTCTGGTCAAACGTAGTCGTCCATTATAATATGATAGCGAACTCCATTGGTACAAAAATGTGATCCAATCACACCTCCGGCATGAAATCATCATGCGGTCATTTGTTGTGGTTGTAATGGAATCTCTTGAAGTAGACGTGAGTTTGTTGCTGTCCATTAACGCATATTTTGCTTATTTACAAAACCTTTAAGTCAAAAATGAGCTTCTTCGCTAAAGAAGATTTTTCAATGGAATCAGAATATTCATCAAACTTTTGCAGAGTCCAATCAGAGAAGTTTCGGCGCCTCAAATGATCAAGAGGTTCAATTCTTGAGTTAATTTGGTCACGATGTGCTTTGAGAGATCCCCAATTCTTGTGAATGACGTGAAATCAACTGATTTGGTTCATTTTGAACTGAAACACTTAGAGCTGCGATATTTTCGGTACTTCGAACGGTGCATTATCTCACTGGTATAGGAACATCCAATAGTGAATATTTTGACTCGAAGTTATTCACTGTAGCACGCACAGCCTGTCTGTAAGCGCTCTTAAAGTTGAGATAATGAAAAATTTAATGATTTAATTCATTTATTTAATTTCGAATCTCATTTCTCATTACATAAATCTCATAGATACAAAATAAAATGTCTAGATTTATTTTGCTTTATGAGGAAAGTCAATTTAATTTGTATCCACGATTTATCAAATAATAACCAACACAGTTACTTGCGCGGAAGGTACATACATATGTACATATGTATTTGATGTAAATTTATAAGTCATTTTATTCGATCGTGTTTCGCCAACGTTTACAAATAAATGGGATTTCGTTAAATAAATAATTTGTATTAATAATAAATATAGCTGGATAGTCGTGTCTGTCCAACAAGAGTGATACTATGCATTCGCTGGTATCGATTGCTCGTCGTTAGAAAACAATATCTGTGATCTATCAATAAATAACTCACGCAGTAATATCCATGAAAGATGTATATATACTTTGCTCTAAATTTATAAGTAGTTATTTTACCCTACCGAGTTCTGTCAGTGCTTATATATAAATGGGTTTTATTAAATAAATGGTTTACATTAATAATGAACAAAACTCAATTGGTCCTGTCTGTCCGGAAGGAGTGATAGCTTGCGTTCGCTAGTATTGACTGTTGTTGCAGGACGGTCCGTCGCTGTCAGGCTAACAATATTATCCAGTTCCGATAATGAACTACTGCTTTGTAACTAAGCATGCAGAAAGGAGTGCACACTCATTGGCGGCGATGATATATTTCGAAAGCGGTCGGATATACACGACGTCGAAATTCATATCCGTATGGTATGCGTGTGGATGCCGAATTAGATTGACGACGACGAATCGACGCCGTTCTTTGTTATGTTCGACGAGTGTTAATAGATTTCTTAACCGATTTTCGACATTAGAATACACTGGCACTATTACTAAATGTATTATTTGCAATATCAACGTTTTATTGTACAGTATTTTTGTGTGTAAAAGACATGTTAGTGGCAAATATGCTAACACCGGTTAAATGCGCAACGTGATGTACATATTATAAATTTCATAACTTTACTTTTAAGTGTGCACAACATTTCACAAAGTATTGAGAACAATGAAGAATTTCGAAACTTATGGGAAATACGTTCAGGAATGAAGATTGCCAACAAGAGGTCAATTATAGTATAATTTTCCTCGGGTGAAAAATACGATTACGGATCAAATAAAAGCAGAGTTAAAAGGACAAAAAATATGGTCGACGGTAGATGAAACAAGGGATGCAAGAAAGAATAGTATTTTAAATGTGTGAGTACGCACTTTAAAAAGCGGTGAAATTTCCTTGGCTCTTCTTTTAAGTAGTAGAATATTACAGAAGACAAACACGCAAAGGATAGTAGAAACTATAAAACATACCTTTGGGAAGTGCAATGTATGAGTAACCAAACTTGTAATGTTGGTTACAGATGGGGGTTCGAATATGGTTAAAGCTGGAAAGTTACTAAAACAATCTTATCCTCAATTGCTTCATGTAACCTGTTTGCTTCTTGCATGCCATCTTGTAGCTGAATTTATTAGAAACAGTTATTCAAAAGTAGACCAATTTATAGTTTCTACCAAAAAAGTTTTTATTAAATCTCCAAAACGCATTCCTGAGTTTAAATAGGCTTGTCCGGACATTCCTCAGCCTCTACAGCTGATATTGACGAGATGGAGCACGTGGCTTAAAGCTGTTTCATATTATCAGAAACTTTTGTACATTATTAAACCTTGCATCTCAAATTTAAATCCGCAAGATGCTCAAGCAATTTCAGTAAATCAGCAACTGGTTTCAGATACTGACATCCATACTCAAATAGAGTAAATTTCCGAAAATTATTCAATTCTTTTAAATACTATTTCCAAATTAGAGAACACCAAACTGTCATTACATGAAGTGCTAAATATAGTATATTACCTCAAAGGCTCGTTAGGAAATCTAACAGATAGTATAAGAAGATTAAAAACCGATAAATTGTGTGCGGTAATAAATCCCGATTTTCAAACTGTAGTACATATAGACGAGAGTTTAGCTGAAGACCAAGGATTCGAATATAATACGAACGTCCTTTTTACATTTGCGAACTCCTTTTCGAAATAAACCAACATATTTTCACCTTGCCGTGGGAGTATGAGTCAGCACTCGAAGGCATGCATACTAATGACATAATACTACAGTGAATTTTTGCGTCACTCTACATCGACAGCATAAAAGAAAACTAAAATAGTAAGTAATTTATTGTTTTTTTTAATATTGATAGTAACTGAGCTGTACGCTACCGCGGAAGCACCTGTTCCTGTAGCCTTATTTATAACTATGGAAAATGTTTTTTAATTTCTAAATTTGTACTTTATCATCAATTATTCATGAACTAAATACAATTAATTTCTACTTTGCAGATTTGGTTGAAATCGCTGCAGGGTCCATCACAACAATTACAAACATAGAATTAATTAGTTACCTGAGTTAATAAAATTCAAAGCTATCGATATTAGCGTTTTTTATATTTAACCACCTACCTCACAAGCATATGAATTGAGTAAGTTAAGACTAAATTCGTTTCAGATACATTTTCAAAACTCCACCGTATAGCTTTTTTACTGTGAATTCCTCTTAATGAATTGAATGTCGTCCAAAAAAATAAAATTGAAAAATGTATTATAAAATGACTACTCCTTCAACAAAAACATATCCGGGCAGAAACAAAGTGTGAATTTACCGTTACAAATCTATCTTCATATTTCTTCAGAGCTTTCCGGTTTGCCCTGTCTTGCCTCGGCGTTGATAAATATATGACAGGCCGACTACGCAAACGGCACTCTCTAAACAAAAAATAACGAAAAAAAAACCACCACGGAAGAGATAAAAATGTACCGAAACTGTTTCAGGCCCTTTTATCAGCAGTATAATGTCATATTTACCCCTACGCTTCCAAGAAATTCGAGCGAATGGTGTATTATAAATGTAGTGTTAAAGCTTATAAAAGAAAAGTAGATAATTCTTCTCGCAAGAAATGAAAGCAAAGTACTTATAATGGGACTACTGCAAGATTGTAGTAATTAAACTTATTTCTGGAGGTGATTAGTGTTAGATAGACAGTCGCTAAATTCAGATTTAGTATTTTAATTATTATACAATTTATACAAACTTCTTTTCAGGTCAAACGAGGTAGCGTTTTTATATTCGCGGAATGGGGACAAGGGGTGGAAATAAAAAAAACAAATTATTTTTCTTTTTCAATATATTCACCTGCAAGACGGATACATTTTTCACATCTTTCAATTAATTTATTTATACCCTCATAAAAACATGATTTCTCTTTATCTGCAAAATACGCCGAAACTGCCTCCTTGACTTCATCATCGGCAGTAAATTTTTTACCCCGCAGCTCTTTTTCCATTTTCGGAAACAGGTAATAATCACTCGGGGCCAGGTCTGGGCTGTAGGGTGGTTGATTCACAATTTCGAAGCCCACCTTATGCAGGGCAGCTAACGCAACGCGGCTCTTGTGGACGGGCGCGTTGTCGTGCAAAAGCAGAACACCTTTTGTCAATTTTCCCCGTCTTTTCTCTTTAATGGCTTCTTTTAGTCGCTCTAATATTGAAGCGTAATATTCTCCGGTTATAGAAACACCTTTATCTTTATAATCAATCAACAATATTCCTTCCGAGTCCCAAAATACCGTTGCCATGAGTTTCCTAGCTGATTGTGACACTTTAAATTTCTTGGGAGGTGCTGTGCCCTTTTTATGCCACTGCATGGAGTCTTGTTTGGACTCAGGTTCATAATGATGAACCCAGGTTTCGTCTCCAGTAACAATTCCACTCAATACACCATCCTTGTCTTCATTACAGAGGTCCAAATATGCACGCGAACACTCTACGCGCTGTTGTTTTTGCGGCGGCGTGAGCATTCTCGGCACCCATCTTGCGCTGACCTTAGACATGCCGAGATGATCGTGTAGGATTTTAAAAATTGTTGTATCGGATACTCCAACCATTTCTGCGAGTTGTTTCTTCTTTATTCGAGCATCTTCGAGTACAATTTGTTCAACTTTTTGGATAAGCGCTGGCGTGGTCACCTCAATGCTCCTGCCCGGCCTCGGGTCGTCTTCAAGGGATTCCCTTCCTTGTTTAAATAAACTATGCCACTTGTACACCATGGTTTTTCCTGGACAAGAGTCGCCGTAAACCAATGACATCTCATTCATTATGGTCGTGACTGATTTTCCTTGCCTGGTAAGGAATTTCATAACGGCACGATATTCGATTTTTTCCATGTTTCACTTTTCACTCCTGATTATGTTACTTGGTTGACGATAGCTCAAAGACTAACTGTCTAATAACAATGAAACTTCGTATTTATACTAATCATGAGTCGCTGCACAGGCCACGCCCCCAATGCGCCTACTCACCCCTCTATAACCCGCTCATTCCACAAATATAAGAACGCTCCCTCGTAAATCCAAAAACCAGCGAAAAAGAATAAAATAACGAAATGCAGATTGTTTTTGTATACGCGCTATGAAGTAATGTACGAGGATAGTTCGAAAAGTATATATATTAACAAAGAAAATGTTTTTCAACAAAAAAACATTTTAGTTTTCTTTATAGTCTCCTGCTCGCTCAACATACTTATTACAACAATACTCCAAATGAGCAATGCCTAGATTGTGAGTTTATGAATCCAAACCCTTGAGCATTTATTTACGACAGCGATTACGTTGGAATTAGGTGAAAAATATCCTCCTGCTTAACCACTTTCTCAATTTTAGCAACATGATTTGACGATAACTGCTAGAAGCGCGAAGAATAATTTGACGCACTAATAGAAAAATCTCAATTTGTGAATTTTAGTCATGGCGATAAGACTCGTGAGTAAGGGCGTCCTGGTAAAAAAGCACTCTTCTTGGACAAATAAGGCCGTTTCTCTTTAATTTTTTCGCTCAATTGTTGCAACGGATTGGCACAGTACTCGCTATTTATTGTTTAGCACTTTGCTAAGTAGTAGACGAAAATAATTTGACGAGACTCCCAAAAAAATATAGTTGTCAAAATTTTTCCCGCTGACCAAATCATTTTGCTACCTTAAAATTAGGAAACACAGTCTTAGACATTGAAAACTAGGGTGCGGACTCTAACAATGTCGAACCCAACTCTGCTTTAACTTCGCTGGCGTTAAGACCTTCAAATGAAATTGCCTTATCAGAGATCGTAAATCAAGTTCTTCCAGACGTTTACTTTGCTGCACTGTCAAACACAGATCAATTGACAGATCTGTGTTTGACAGTGTTCAGTGCTCAGTACTGTCATATATAATCTAATAAAGGATGGTTCTTGAGAATGTTAAAATCTCCGCCGAATCTCTGCGCTAAAAAAATCCCATGAAAGTAACCGAGTAGAATATATTTCACCATTATGGACCTAACCAAAATATAAATTTGTAATTAAAATTCGGAAGTCTAGTAAGCTAAAAAGGAGGTTACATTTATAATTAAACGTCAGTATTGTCAAATACGTGGGTGTAATCAGACAGTCTAAGAGATAATAACATATTAGACAGTAAATTTAGAAAAGTGTTACTAGAAGAAATTGGAGAGCGAGTAATATCTAATGCTTAATTGCCAGAATAGTTTCTAAAAGTAATTTTCTAACATGGTATGTATACACTTTTACAGAATATCTAGAGATTGAGGTGAATTGAATGCTAGAGTATTTTTTGAAAACATAAACTATCGTACATAAGGCGATGGGGTTCTACATTATATTTTTTATTATTCAAGGCAGAATTCTTTGAAGAATCAAGCCGCTGGTCTGCATTATAGTAGACAGTGGGGAATTGAAAAAAGTCCGCGCGTACAGAGAGACTCTACTTAATACACAGATGGCAAGGAATCAGGGTCTGAAATTACCAATTTAAAGAAACGAAGATAATCCAGGTGAGCTGAACTAAAGATACTAAAGTATTTAAAGTGAAAACAATCGCTTTACATCACTATGTCAAAAAATTAATAGGAAAGTTAAGTTAAACCGGGCAGTGGCAATTTTCTCTGACAACCAAGTATTGGTAAAGGCACTGGATTCGTTTTAAGTGAATTCTAACCATGTATGGGATTATATGCGGATGCTGTTGAGCATAGCAGTGGTAAAAAGGTGACAATAGTTTCGCTCCTCTGCTAATGGGAAAGATGGAAGGTTTCTACAGATCAAAGACATAGCGAGAGTTTAGGAAATAATCATCTAAGCTTACAATGGAATGAACAGAAAGTCTGTTGTGGTGAAAGTGAGTTTGCTAACAAGGAATTGTATACTCAACAGATATATGAATAATATGAGTTTAACAGAATAACTCGATCGAAGGGGCGTGCAATGCACGAATGCGTTTTGTGCAAATGGGAGATAAATATCCTGAAGCAGAATTCAATGTAGACCAACACCCTGGAAGTTAAGTCTATTTAAAAGAAAGAAGCTGTGAGCGTACTCTGAATCACGATAGATCTGGAAACGTGGTAAAATAAGGGATAAGGAATGAAATAAGCTCTATGGTAGCAAACTATATGCAACATATGAAGCAACATATTTTTCAACATATTTCTTAGTGGTAGGAGGAGTTAAATTAAATCGTACATTTTTTACGAGTGTAGTAGACGTATAATAGTACTTGCAAAATCAAATTCATCAAGGTGTAAGAAGCAAAACGTGAAAAATATTATACTTTTTTAAAGAGATATGCTTGACAATATGAAAGGAAATTACTGACTGTTAATACAAGAAGAAAAAAATAGATTAAAAACAAAAAAGAACAAAAACGAAAAAATGAAGACGTGTTCAAGATGAGTTTCAGTGGTCCTAATCCCTCTAGTCTCCTCCGAGGGATAAAAGAAATTATGATTGATTTATAGCGCCTATTTCATTAGATGTCTAACTGTACTGTTAAATTTATTCTGGATCGCGATAACTAAATTAAATATATATTCCAGAGTACGATACCCTTTGCTGTTGAAGAACATTATCAGTCTGTTAATGACAAGATTCCACAACAAAGATGATATCTCCAAGGACAGCCTTTTGCAAACCTAAACGAAATGATCTTCCCACAAGTGAGGTCTTTATTCTATTTTCCAGTATTCATCTGCAACATGTTCGATCCATTCTTTTATTTCGATGTACTGTATTGATCGAATTAATAGAGGTATTGTCGAATGCATTGTCTATATCTAGGAAGGTCAAAATCATCATGTCCTGATTTTGTAGCATATGCTCCATTCATTGAACGATCCGAGGCCGTGCCGTTCTGTTCATTTTACTGTCAAATTAGCATGTTGGTTCTGATGCAATTTTTAAGTTTCAACGCGACCTTCTTAATATATTTATCGTGCAGTTTTTAGAGTCTTTAGTATGAAGGATATTGGATTAATAGCTCTAAGGGACATTACCGTATCCTATTTGGATTCCCTAGGCTTTGATATGAGGACTGCCGTGATAGAATATACGTCCTATGGCCAAATTGGCCTTTACAAAACAATGACTACAAAGACAATTTGAAACATTTCGTAGTAAAACTTAGGCTGCACCTAGTCTGGATCTGGAAACTTACGAAGAAAACGAGCTTATTGCCTATTTAAGTTTGTCCTAACTTACCACCTACCTACTACTATAGGAAATAGAATTTACTCGCTTGTATTCCATTTCGATTATTTTATAATCGTTTTTGTAAATTTTCAATATATTTTCTTCACTTTTCTCATTGGCTTTGATGGGGAGATTGTTTAGTTTCTATTCTTCTTTACTCTTCCAAGATATTTTAGCATTTTAACAATTCCTTCTTCTTTTACCTTATCAACATTGATCAATTATCGACCATAACTTCTCCCTGCTGTTTCAGTTTGTTTTGTTCCTTGTTATGTGCTCGTATTATCATCATTCTATTCTTTAACTTTAAGACATTTGTCTAAATTTTGTACTTTTGAAGGAGCTCTTCATTGAAGTTTTTCTATGAATAAATTTTGTTATATAGTCGAATGAAAAATTTAAATTTTTAGAATAAAAATAATATTAAGAAACTGTATTAATAATGGGTGTTTTTAAGCTGCATGAGAAGTATCGATATCGGTAACTATGGTTTGACAGCTGATAATGTCAAACTATGTTGACATTTCTGTTCAGTAATGTTTGGCAAGTCATCGTGAATTGTCTAGCGCCAGAACAACGTTTCCGAATTGTGAAAATTTATTTAAAAAAATAAATCTATTCGCGAAGTTCGTAGAACACTTCGTCCATTTTACGGTCAACATGATCGGCCTAGTGAGCAAGCAATTCGTGCAGTTATTGATCATTTTTGCACTAATTTTACTCTTCTCGATTCAAAACCATCAACGAGGCAAAAAAATGTGCGTACTGAAGAGAATATTGCTGTGTCGATGCGCCGTTGTCCTAAATTTGTTGGCGTTTGTCCTTCGACTACGTGGAAAATCTCACGTAAGGATCTTGGCTTACGTGCCTATGAAATAAAACTCGTGCAAGAATTGAAGCCAAATGACCATCGTTTGCGTCGCATTTTTGCTAATTGGGCTCATTTGAAACTGGCCGAAGATGAGCATTTTTAAAAAAAGAATTGTGTTTAGTGATGAAGCTCATTTCTGGTTAAAGCGCTACGTTAACAAGCAAAATTGCCGTATTTGAAGCGAAGACAATCCTCAAGCCGTTAACGGATCACCATTACATCCATTAAAATTGACTGTTTGATGCGGTTTACACGCTGGCGGCATCATCGGTCCTTATTTCTTTCGAAATGGGGAAGGAGCTACCGTTACGGTGAATGGCAAGCGCTATCGAACCATGCTGACTGAATTTTCGTTTCCAAAAATTAATCAGCTAGATATCGACGGCATTTGGTTCCAACAAGACGGCGCAACTTGCCATACAGCGCGCTTAACAATCGATTTATTGCAAAATCAATTTGGTGACAACTTTATTTCCAGAAGTGGTCCTGTTCACTGGGCTCCTCGTTCGTGTGATTTAATGCCTCTGGATTACTTTTTATGTGGCTATGTTGTCATTCGTTTATGCCGACAAACCAGCGACTCTTGAAGCATTGGAAGCCAATATTTAAGCCACCATTCACCCCATACGGCCAGATTTATTAAAAAAAGTAATCAAAAATTGGACTGATCGAATGAACTATGTAACTCGTAGCCGCGGCGGACATGCCGGAAATCATATTTAAAAAATAAATGCCAAGAAATTATCTACTATGTAGAGTATAATAAAAAAATTTCATTCCCACAATGTTTTTGTCTTGTATTATCATTTAAAATTCTCAAACTCTTAAAAGAACACCCACTATTATATTTGTTTTAATAAAGGAAAATTTAAATTTTTCATTCGACTACATGTATAACAATGTTTATTCATATAAAAATTTCTAACTGTGATTGTTAGACATAGAGCATAGTATGCCTACTAATCAATATTTCCTTTATATGTTTGGATTCATCTATAGTAAATATGTGTATGAATGTTAATACATTGATAAATTTTCAACTGTTCACTAGATAAGAGCATTATCATAAAGAACAAAGTCCATTTATATATAATATATATATATACCTTACTATATTGCATGCATATGCGTATAAAGTATTTCATTAGTCGTCAGTTTTATGTCAAATGTGTTCGTAAAAGATAGTATACACTCTCCTATACCAGGTACAAGCTTTATTTTAATATTTTCTGCTAAATTTATTGCATTACATACTGCTAATGAATATATATATTTGCTTATGTTTTGTGTCCAAAATAAGGTGCAAATACACAATTAGAAAATAATGATAAATATACACAGTGGTGCCAACACTTTTCCTATTAATCAATTTGATTTTATTAATAGTAACTAAAATGAAGGCACCACACGAAATTGTTCAAATAGCCAGGACCGCCTTCGAAAGCGGATGTACAAGACCACTGAAATTTAGGCAGCAACAACTCAAAAATTTAGTCCGAATGTTCGACGAAAATGAAGAGGAACTATTCCAAATTCTTAAGAAGGATTTGAACAAAAGTAAATTAGAAAGCGCTCTGACCGAAATAGTTATCACAAAGAAGGATATATTGTTGACAATAGATAATTTAAAGAAATGGGCCCAGCCGGAAAAAGTTTCCAAGGGCCTAATTAACATAATGGATGACGCGTTTATTTATAAAGATCCATATGGTGTTGTTCTTATAATAAGCCCATGGAATTACCCAATCCAATTAACAATACTGCCTTTGGTAGGTGCTTTAGCAGCTGGTAATACCGTTGTACTAAAACCGTCGGAGATTTCAACATTTACGGAAAATTTTCTCGCTAGAAAACTACCAGAATATTTGGATAAAGAATGTTATCAAGTTATGCGTGGAGGAGTTTCTGAAACTACCGAATTACTTAAGGAAAGATTCGATTATATCTTTTTCACCGGTAGTACTGCAGTTGGAAGGACTGTACACGCAGCTGCTAATAAACATTTAACACCAACAACTCTTGAGCTAGGTGGAAAAAGTCCGGTATATTTAGATGACACTGCGGATATAGATGTAGCTATTCGTCGTATTTTATGGGGAAAGTGTATAAATGCTGGACAAACTTGTGTAGCTCCAGATTACGTTTTGTGTTCAAAGGACGCTGAAAAAGAATTTCTGAAAAAAGCTACTGTCGTTTTAAAAGATTGGTACACTGAAAATACTCAAGATTCGTTAGATTTTTGCAGAATAGTATCAGAAAAACACTTCGAACGTCTTAAATCACTTTTAGCTAATGCTAAAATTGCAATTGGAGGAAATACTGATGCGCAAGAAAGGTATATTGAACCCACTATTTTAATTGACGTTAAACCAACAGATCCAATTATGCAAGAAGAAATTTTCGGACCTATTCTTCCAATAATTACAGTTTCTGATGTAAATGATGCAATTAGATTTATAAATGAAAGAGAAAAACCTCTAGCCTTATACGTATTTTCAAAAGATAAGCACATTACGGACATGTTTCTAAGTAAAACGTCTAGCGGTGGTGTCTGTGTCAATGATACGATTACACATTTGGCCGTAGATTCTTTACCCTTCGGAGGAGTTGGTTACAGTGGCATGGGAGCTTATCACGGCAAATACAGTTTCGACACGTTTGTCCATCGAAAAAGTGTCTTGCTAAAGAATATGAGTAAATTTGGAGACAAAATGTATGCAGCAAGATATCCGCCATATTCACAGAAGAAGTTAAATATCTTGCTCAAGATTTTGAATCTGCGTTAAGCCTATTGACTTTATAAAATACTTTATGTTTTTAACAGTAATAAGTTTAGAAATGTGTTGAAAATTAACGCTATAAGTTAGTCCACAATTTAAATCAAATATGAACTATTATTGATGAAAATATTTTTCCGAACTGACCAAAATTTAGTTCAGTTCTATTGTTGTTTGTATAGTATTAAGAATATATGGATTAATTAAGTAATTGATGTCGTTTTTATTTCATTTCAAATATCAAAATTCTGTTGCAATCATTTATTAATTGATAATAAACATCAACTTTTAAAAGATGCGGTAAATACAAAGATTAATTGAAAATGATAGTATTAAATGAAGATATCGTACTCTAATTAATGTACCCTATATATACGTTTAAGAACTTATCGTCAAATAAGATTCGAACTGATCAGGTACCTATTTTATACAGATTTGTTTAAATATCATAAAACAAGAAAGCCTATAATTACGCATTAATATGATTTCATGCAAAGGTTTTCTAACTCCATCTCTATTAAATACTAAGACATTAGTATATATGTATACGTGAAGATTTTGTGCACGGTAAAAGTTTCCTAGATCTTTAACAAAGGGTGCAGTAATGTTCTGTCTATAACACTCTTGATTTTCTGGAAATATAAAGCGTCATAAAACTTATATCTATTTAAAGTTTTATGATGTATAATACACTGCAGTATCAGCCGTGTGTAGTCCGAGCTGAAAACCTTAGTTAGGCGAGTTGAGTGAAGAGCTTCCAGGCGTAAATAAGACGAGAAAAATCTAGACCATAATAATAGTTTTATTTACATATAAAGACTCTAGCAATAGATATAACACAAGTTAAAAGGATATATAAGAAATACAATAATTACAAACGATACGGTCTAAATGAAATCACAGAAACAATAATCAACTTAAAATTAAGAGAAACAAACAGAATGAAAACAAATATAAATACTACAGCAAACAAAAGAATAAAAAACCTTTTCTATTAGAACCTGCTTCAATTTTTTTCCAAATAATTTTATATTGTTTTTATTATGTATATCTTATGTATAAATTGTTCCAAAATAAACTGTACCGAAAATGAAAACCATATTTTTTAATGTTCAGAATGTGCACTGTTGCGACAAAAACAAGTTCATTAGCACGCGCCGAATGTATTCACCATGTGGCGTGAAATCAGATGATTGAAAAGAGTACTCGAAGTTTGTTGCACCTGAAATTATTATATTTTCAAAATATTCACAATGTAAAATTAGGGAACGTCTGGCTAGATATATTTCTCGGTCCACCATCACCCATTGAAACCATTGCGTGTATACCTGAAGATTTTGTGCACAGTAAAAGCTTCCTAAATCTCTAACAAAAGGTGTAATAATGTTCTGTCTATAACACTCTTGTCTTCAACAACAACATAAGGATCTATTATTCCATGCCGATTCCCAACTTGTAAGTCGGAGACGGTGGAGCGGTTACTCTACAATGACGTCGAAGCTTCCAAATTATCTGCTGAAGATGGCAACTTAGTTGTCGAAATGCATATACAGAATACAAAAACTAATGTGGAAAGGAGAAAGGAGAAGAGCAACGCGCGTGCATTAAATTTTGCTTCGATCTCGGAAAATGACTACTGAAATATATGGAATAATTTAGCAAGCATTTAATGAATAAACCGAGCATACACTTTTGAGTAGTTTGAGTGTTTTAAGACCGGTATAACATTCATTAATGACGGTGAACGAACAGGGAGGTCTGCGATGTCTACCACGCTCGAAAATATCGTAACAGTTCAACGCATCATTTATAAAAACCGACGTTGGACTATTCTTGACATCTCTGATAAAGATGCAATCGGATACGGTGCGTGTCAGCGAATTACGTCTGAAGAATTGGATTCGCACCACATTACCGCGAAATTTGTTCTGAGACTTCTGACTTACGATCAAAAGTAGAATTAACTTCCAACTGCACGAAGCAATTTGTTGCGGACGATGAACACATTTTGTAAAAAATGATTTCTGGCTGGATGGAGAATTGGATTTATGGTTACCAAGCAGAAACTAAACATCAAGTCAGCAGAAGAGCCACAACTCACTAAAACCCAAAAGATACCTTCAATGTGAGAAGCATACTCATTGTTATTTTTTTTACACGAAAGGCATAGTGCACAGCGAATTCGTTTCAACTGGTAAGACAATAATGTCCGAGTTCTATTGCATTATATTTAGGTGGGCCTGCGAAAATATTAGACTCAAGCGATTAGAACTTTGGCGAGCAGGAAATTGATCTCACTACATCGCGATATCTACCGTTTTCCACACCCCCCCCCGCCCTATCTGATTCCATCCCAAATTGAAATTTAGCTAAATTTAGCTGACACATTGGTAGCATAGAAGAAATTCAAGAGAAATCGCAAGCAGTACTCGATTCGTTCACAAAAACGGCTTCCTGATTATCTTCCGGAACTAGAAAAATCACTGGGACAAATGCATAGCTGCGCAAGGAGACTACTTCGAAGGTGATAGCAGCCGTCAGGAACAAAAGTTAAGTTTCGAATTTTTGTAACATCAGTCTGAGAACATCTGGAGCGCACCTCGTATTAGTATTACACAAAAACTTGAATAGAAAAAATATAATATTAAGTTGCTATTAATTCTTGCTTAAGTTGTACATCATTTTTGGCTAAAAACTCGTAAATATGTTTAACATATCCATTCCATGGACTAAAGTTACTTAAGTAAAGTATTTTACTTATTAAATTCTTTGTTTTCATTACATTTTTCAAAATAACGTAGACATAAGTGCCTACAGTTGTTATTAAATACTTCTACATCTGTTAATAAGTAGTACTAACGTGTTCGTTGAACAAAAAGACGTGAATCATGTGATTGTATCTAATTGACTAATTTCAAAGTTAACATTGTTGTGACGTATTACCAAATATTCCGAGTCATACAGATATACGATATATATATATATATATATATATATATATATATATATATATTTAAATGACAATCGTTTCTTCTTTTATAAAATAATTGATAAAACAGCATTCGATATCTCTAATTATTTTGGACTTTATAAAAGTGTTTTGTTTGTATCACCAGCCCTACATATAATTAAAATTTGACTTTGTACCTATTTGATACACTTTTATAATAAATATTTATAAACATGATTATCTAAAACGATAATATATTTATCATTTTGCTTGATAAATGCAGTACGCTTATCAATTTTATATATGTATGTACATACATATGTGTATATATTACTAACTTTTTATATACATACGTACATTGTAGAGGTAACGGTGTATATAAAAATTTAGCAGTTACATTTGATAATTTTTTTAATGGATTGTCAGATAAAGACGTATCACAAACGGCAAAGTCCATGCTTAAGTGTATATTATATATAATGTTCGTTTCATATTTAGTTTCCTATCTGTTTTACTCATAAACAGACAGTTTACACTTTGTGCAATATATTAGGTTATACACTTTGATTTATAAATCATTAAATACACTACATATTGTATAAATAATCATACGTTAGCAATATATTATACACCTATACTAAAATATTTCTAAACAAATGCAGTCTATGCTTTACTAACATTGTAAAATTTATTTTTAGTATTACCAGCCAAAATGAAGCCACCGAGTGAGATTGTTCGAACAGCCCGAATCGCATTTGAGAGTGGACGTACAAGATCATTGGAATTCAGGCGAGAACAACTGAAAAATCTAGTGCGAATGTTTGATGAAAACGAGGAGGAGATCCTGCAAGTCCTTAAAAAGGATTTAAACAAAAGCAAATTAGAAAGCAGCCTAACTGAAATAGTCGTCACAAAAAATGAAATATTACTTGCAATAGACAACTTGAACAAATGGGCGCAACCTGAAAAAGTTCCCAAAGGACTTCCCAACATAATGGATGACGCCTTGATTTATAAAGATCCGTACGGTGTGGTACTCGTAGTGGGCACTTGGAATTATCCTATCCAGATGGCAGTAATGCCTTTGTCAGGTGCTATAGCAGCTGGTAATGCTATTGTATTAAAACCATCAGAAATTTCGATATTTACGGCGGATTTCCTGGCTAGAACCTTACCGAAGTATTTAGACAAAGAATGTTACCAAGTTATGCGCGGGGGAGTACCCGAAACAACAGAATTGCTTAAAGAAAAATTCGATTACATTTTTTTCACTGGTAGTACCATAGTTGGGAAAATTGTCCACACTGCTGCTAGTAAACATTTAACACCAACAACTCTTGAGTTAGGTGGAAAAAGTCCGGTATATTTAGATGACACTGCGGATATAGATGTAGCTACTCGTCGTATTTTATGGGGAAAGTGTATAAATGCCGGACAAACTTGTGTAGCTCCAGATTACGTTCTGTGTTCAAAAGAGACTGAGGGAAAGTTTTTGGAAAAGGCTGCTGCTGTTTTAAAGGAATGGTACGGTGAGAATCCTCAAACTTCTTTAGATTTGTGTAGAATAGTATCCGACAATCATTTTCAAAGACTGAAATCATTCTTGACTAACGGTAAAATTGGAGTAGGAGGAAGAACGGATGCTCAAGAAAAGTATATCGAACCGACGATTTTAGTCAACGTTAAACCAACAGATCCAATAATGCAAGAAGAAATTTTCGGTCCCATTTTACCAGTAATTGTTGTCCGTAATGTTAATGAAGCAATTAAATTTATAAACGAAAAAGAAAAACCGTTGTCTTTATACATATTTTCAGATGACAAATATGCTACAGACTTAATTCTAAACAGAACATCTAGTGGCGGTGTTTGTGTCAATGACACGTTAATGCATTTATCGTTAGATTCTTTACCTTTTGGAGGGGTTGGTCCAAGTGGAATGGGCGCTTATCACGGTAAATATACATTTGATACGTTTTCTCACCGTAAAAGTACCTTAATCCGAAGCATGAATAAATTTGGAGAGAAAATGCAAGCAGTAAGATATCCACCATACTCGCAAAAGAAGCTGGACTTTTTACTAAAAGTTTTGAAACCACAAAAACCTCTTGAATTTGTTAAATACACTCAATTTTTCCTCATTTTCGTTTTGGGATTGTGTACTTCATTTGTAACCAAATATATATTTAGTAAAATGTCTTGAATTACGACAAGATTTGACATGATTGTAAACGCGCAATAAAGCGTTTCTTAAATTAAAACAGCAATTGTTTACATGGCGTGAAAAATGTATTATAATGAAATAAAATATTTTGTATTGTTAGCTTTTTACTTTAGTACATATATACCTTTTAATTTTAATTTTTAATAGTTTTATAGTTACTGATTGTTGATTACATATTCTGTGATATGCTTTGTGAAGTTGTACTTACACTCGTGCTTGTTGGGGAAGTATTTATACATTTTGAGAATAAATTCTACTTTACGAGATGAATAAGTGTTTTCATACAGCATAATATTTGTGAAATTTGAGACCTTTTATAAAATCTTTAAAAGCTGTTGAATCAACTAGGCCCAGCATCCAGTTAAGCACAACATATAAATAAATAAAACGATTGATTACATTCTATAAACCAAGATTTATTAAATTTAACAGCGTTAAATAAATAGTTTCATGAAAAGAGATTGATAATCTTTAAAACATTACAAATATTTAGAACAACTAACAAGAAATGAAAGATGTATTCAATCTTCAAAAAGATTAAAACATTTCTAATAGACAATAAATAGATTGGTAACGGGTGGGCCAATTAAACGTTTAAATTTGAAAATTCAATAAAACAAAAACGGTTTGAAATTTTGCCAAATTTATTTTTTGTTATGAAGTACAATTGTTCTGGTTAGAGATGGAATATTATTTCATTCAAATGGCTGCCGCGGCTGGCCTCACAGTACCCCATTCGATCGAACTAATTTTCGAGCACTTTTTCGAGTGTATGGAGTCGTATCTCGATAATAGCATTACGAATGTTGATCTTCAAATGCTCAATTGTCTCTGGTTTGTCGGCATAACACTTGTCTTTAACGGCGCTCCACAGAAAATAGTCCAACGGTGTCAAATCGCAGCTTCTTGGCGATCAATTGACATCACCATTTCGGCTAATTAAACGGCTGGCAAACGTTTGAAGCAATAAATCGATTGTGGCATGAGATGTGCGGCAAGTTGCACCATCCTGTTGAAACCTAACATCGTTCACATCAATACCATGAAGAGCGGGCACAAAAAATCGGTTATCATGGTGCGATAGGTGTCTGCATTGACAGTAATTTTCAAAGAAATATGAGCCAATGATGCCTCCGCTCCACAAGCCGCACCAAACAGTCACTCGTAATGGGTGCATTGGCTTCTGTAAGACCACGTGTGGGTTTGCTGAGCCCCAAATACGGCAATTTTGCTTGTTAACTTACCCACCAAGATCAAAATGAGCTTTTTTTGGCAAAATCGTGCAGTTTCTCGTTGCCCCATCTAGCGAAGCAAAAACGAAGCGGATGGTCATGCAGCTTCAACTCTTGAACCAATTGAACTTTGTAAGGCGTCATACCGAGATCTTTTCGCAAAATTCGACGTAAACTGGTGCGTGAAATGTTCAATTCTTGAGAACGATGACGAGTTGATGTTGATGGATTCTTACGCACACTCTCAGCCAGAGCTTCGATATTTTCGGGTGTACACACTGTACGAGCACGCTCACGTCTTGGCGCATCAACAGTTTCGCGAACTTTAGCAATAAACTTGCGTATACCGGGCACTGTTGGTCCTTCTCTGCGACCAAATTTTGTACCACATTTTCGTGTAATTTCCGGCCAATTGCCTTTGTTTTGGAAATAAATTTCCACTGAATTTTGTGACAAAATAGAATGACATAAGTATTGCCAGATTCGAAATAACTGGTGGTTCAAATTTAAACCGATAGATGGCCCAACCGTTATTTAATTTTTACAAATTTTAAGTTAAAAATTTGATCTGATAACTCTCAAAAAGGTTTGTACTTAATTAGCATCTAAAAACGAAAACTCCAGCTTTCGATAATTTGTTCTTATAGTTTTTATACAAAGAAACTTCTCTTAGAGTGTAAAGCTAAATTAAATGAACTAAATAAGCATGTACTTACTCATCATAATCATGATGAAATTAATAAATATATATACAGTGTTACAATTTTGTTATCGTAATTAATGTGCACGACAATTGCTTCACGACACAGCATCTTCTTCAGATGTTTAAAGTAGAGTCGACTTTAAATACTTTATTTTTGTACATTGTATGTTACAATCGCATAAGTGTAACTGTAATGTCACTGCAAATACAATATTATTGAATTGATTTCCTCGAGTTCTCGAAAATTGTTCAAATAATTATAAGAGATACATTTAGCACATGATGAATATTATTCTAAGGATTTCAGGAGATTAAAGTTCCCAAAAAATAGAATTGACTGGTTGAACAAATGGACATCCAAATGTCGACATGAAATGTCAAAATCATGCAATGGAATATACAGGTGGTTTATAAATTTCTGCCGTGTAATTTGAAAAACCTAGATCAATCACTGCAACTAGAAAATTCATTTGATTGGTGTCATTAATTTCGTAGTTTATTGACTTTGATAAAGCCATAAAGACATCCATCACCACCAATGAAACGGTTAACTATATTAAAATGCCTGTCGCGGTGAATCACATTGTAATGGCTAGGTAGTATTTCGGAATTCATAATGGAGATATTGACTATTGGCTCTTGGAAATTCTATTAAAAGAAAAACCATAAGTTTTCTGCATTTCGATGTGTTATATGAGTGGAAGAGTTGTTGGATGTACTTCGTTACGGTTTTTATAAACTTCAAGTTAAACTGGTATGTGATCACGACAAATGGACAAATTGGAATACTTAGCATTGACTTTAAATTTGGATTTTGGTTACGTAAAGCGATAAGCTCGCTGTACAATTAAGTTTTCCCGGTCGTGATATATACAAAATATCATTATCTATATTAACTATTAGAGGAAAGTCATTTACTGCTACTTGTTCGCAACACTTGCGATCTTAGAACAAAAAATTATTGTAATTGTCTTAAGACGTTCCTGGTCAGCGAATCACTTTCTTATTTACAGATCGGGATTTTCGGATAATTACGGATGTGTCTTCATCATCAAAGACCCAAACTTTGTTTTGAGCTTTAGTTGGCACATCGCAATAGTACAGCCAAGTCTCGTCACCTGTCAAGATGTTGTTCACATACCGAGATTGTCCCTTATTAAACTTTTTTAGCATCTCCCGGCACCACGTTACACGTCGTGTCATCTGCTCTTCAGTCAGTCGATGCGGCACGCAGAGAGAATATAGTTTCTTCACGTGCAAATGATCATGCAGAATCGAGCGAATTACTGGTGCATTTAGGCCTGAAGTACCCTCTATGTATTGGTAGGTCACTCGCCTATCCTCGCCAAGCATTTTCCTCACAGTAATAACGTGTTTCTCCATAACAGACGTTAGCGGCCTTTCCGGCCTCTTAGCATCCTCCACAGTTAAATTTCCCCTTTGGAATTCTTTATACCACCTGAATATCGTTTCGCAATGTGGACAAACATCACCTAATGCAAAAGTCATTTCTTCGAAGCACTGCTCTATGTTTAAGCCACGCACGAAATTATAACGCAAAACTGCCTTTATTTCATTTCGTTACCACAGTACCATCGCAAGCACTTTACACTCTCACTGCTAATGAATAACTGAGCTACTATGCACCTATGAATATGTCTCAACATGCAGCAACGTGCAGCTTCCTACGATTCATTGTCGCGTCATACTGCAAAACTTTCCTAGTCCCATTTGTATAACTTAAAATTGCTAAAAAGGGACACGAAGTGACAAAAGTGAAAATCTTTAACGATAAGCGATTCAATTAGATTTTATAATTAATATATTAAGAAATATAATAATATGTTATTAATCACGCTAGCCATTTGCATGGATGTGTAACGTCATAAAAGAAAACAGCGTGTAATAAAAATATTATTTATTATCAATCAATATAATTTTCTTATTTTGACACAAAAATATAATTTAAAAATTTTGTTTTCTTTCTTAAAAATAAAATTCCAGAGAAAATCATATTTTAAAACTATGGGTTTAAATATAAACCGCTGGTGCTATGTTTCACACATTCTTCACATAAGTTTGTAGATATATGTGCGTCAGTATGTATGTAAGAATATTCGTCTATACATACCCATCATATGTATTAAAGATATGACCACAGCTTCGAAATAACCTCCGATGCTTTCCCGTCTTTCTTTCGCTCTCTCATCTGGAGGACGAATTATAGCTCTTGTCACGGCTGTTCATTTGTAGATGGAGTTTTTATCCCCAAGAGTAAATCCCCAATCACGAGCCGAGAAAATTGCTTATCTCTGCAACCGAGTACGGAGCGCGAGCGTCCAAGAAGAGAAAACAATGCACCACCGCATTTTGCGTTCGCCGAGCCCCGCTTTCTATTTCCGTACGTGTCAATTACCGCTGAGTGCTGGTGCCTATTCATTTAACGACACTTGTGATCAACCGCGAAGCGTCGCTGATCTCTGAGTACATAGAATGAAGTAGTCGTTTCTGATTCTTAATTGACAAGTGAAATTGTGTCAGAAATATTTTGCGGATTTTTAATAACTTGCTCTAAGTATACACGCTATTGTTATTATGATGCAGATACTCTGAAATAAGGTGGTAGTAAATTACACGAATAATAAATTCACGTAATATCAGATTACAATTTTCATGTGTACATACCCGTAGCATTCACCACTTTCAACAGTTTATGGTTGAGTAGGTAAATCTCTTATTTTAATTTAAATATTTTCTAGCGTTCAGTCTTTGGATGTTTTAATAAATCGAAGAAATAGAAGAACATGTACTTTGGAGGTATTTAAAAGATTAAATACGAAATATGAAGCCACTAATTCTCTCGTCGCCTTAAGTGAGCCAGGTTTGTTCATTTATTCAGCAAGATGATGGGTAACTTAGACCTTAGAACTCGTCTTAAATCAATCTGCTTCAAAAATTATATATATATATATATATATATATATATATATATATATATATATAAAGGGTTTTCCAATAAGGACTTGACAACTTTTTTCAAAATAAAATGCAGACCGTTTGAGATATTTCAAAAACTTTATTATGGGGTTGAAGTACAATCTAAACATTTATGAATGGAACTCGACTTCGTTCATATGGCCACCGCGGGCACGTTTGCAGCGGTCGATTTGTTGGGCCCAATTTTCGATGACTCGGCCACACAATTCGGCCGAAACGGCTGCTATTTCGCATTCAATGTTGGCTCTGAGTTCTTCCAACGTTGTCGACTTGTTGGCAAAGACCAATGACTTGACGCAGCCCCAAAGAAAAAAGTCTAGAGGCGTTAAATCGCACGAACGAGACGGCCAATCGACTGGTCCATTTCTTGAGATAACACGCTCATCAAATTTACTCTTCAATAAATCGATTGTAACGTGTGCTGTGTGGCTTGTGGCATCGTCCTGCCGAAACCATATGTTGTCCAAGTCCATATTTTCCAATTCGGGCCAAAAAATAATCGGTAATCATGGCGCGATAACGACTACCATTCACAGTAACGTGACGATCATTATCGTCGACGAAAAAATATGGCCCTATGACGCCGCCGGCATGCAAACCGCACCAAACAGTTATTTTTTGTGGATGAAGTGGTGTTTCATGAAGCACATGTGGATTTTCACCAATAACGCATATTTTGCTTATTGACGAATCCATTGAGCCAAAAATGAGCTTCGTCACTGAAAATGATTTTGCGTTGAAATTGATCATCTTGGCGCAGCTTTTCCAGAGCCCAATCGGAAAACGTACGTCGCTTCAAATGGTCCATCGGCTTCAATTCTTGAGTCAGCTTGATCTTGTATGGGTGCAAACCAAGATCCTTACGCAAAATTCGCCATAAAGTGGTCTGGGCGATGCCCAACTCTTGAGAACGCCGTGGAATTGACTGATTTGGATCATTTGCTACGGGCGTTTCAACGGCAGCGATATTTTCGACACTTCGACCAACCCGTTGTCTCACTGGCACGGCAACATCACACGACGAATATGTAGACTCAAATTTTAGCAGTAAACTGTTTACTGCCTGTCTACTAGGGCGAGAATTACGATCGAAAATCAGAGTTAACGCTCTTAAAGTAGCGGTCACCGACTCCGAATTTCTGTAGTAAATTTTTATAATTTACAGACGTTGTTCGTTGTACTTTACCATGATGAAAATGTTAAGTTTACTGAATAAATCGACAGTGACAGTTCGATGATTAGTGAAAGGTGCGTTCACAAATTGAATTAAAAGTTATCAAGTCCCTATTGGAAAACCCATTATATATATATATATATATATATATATATATATATATATACATATATATATATATATATACATATATATACATATATATATATATATATATATATATATATATATATATATAAATTCTGGCGCCATTTTAAATGGGCGACGTTCGTTCAGCACAACGACTGACAACTTGGATTTCCACTCCATGTTAATCAAAATTATTTGATATTTCTTCTCCTAAAGAAAGCTGCTTAGAAATGTACCTCATTTCTATGCTTTTATTTAAGAAATTATAAAGATCAATTCTCGTTTAATAAAAGTATGAACTTATTAATTAATAAACTATAAAGAGGATGTCTTGTTAAGTAAATGAAGCTGGTATAATAAAAAACGCAGGCCATCCCATGAGGAGCAAAATAAAGAGTAGGTGGTAGTGAGAAAGTAGGTAGAAATGTCTTCTCTGTAATACACCTAGGCAATTTTTCTTCAGTTATCCTTTGTATATGACGCAAATAACAGTTTTTGTTGAAACAAATGCGACATAAGCAAAAGTTTCGAAGTAGTGTTTTTGTTTGAGAACCTAGAAGATGATAATTGCAACGACATCAAAATACTTTAAAAAAACGCAGTTAAAACTTCGTCGAGGACAATTTAAGCTAGTCAAGAAGAATATAAATATTAATTTAATGACAAATAGAAGCAGATTCCGTGAAGATATCACTTACTGAAGCACAACTATAGTCACAACCGGGTGATCTGGGCACAAAAAAGGGTCAGCAGAGATCGGTCAGACGTTGTTGTCCACCTAGAAGACAGCCCTGGTCAAAGAATATATAATACAGTACACTGTAAAGCATCCTTCGAAAGTTAACCATTGTCGTTGCCTTAATAAGCGAGGTTTCGGAACATCTTGCACGAAAAAGGGTCAGCAGATATCGGTCAGACGTTGTTGTCCACCTGAAAGACAGCCCTGGTCAAAGAATATATAATACAGTACACTGTAAAGCTTCCTTCGAAAGTTAACCATTATCGTTGCCTTAATACGTGGGGTTTCAGAACACCTTGCGTGTTTATCAGCATTTTAAATGCGAAACGAATGGTAAAATTGTACCAGAAGAGAATTCTGAGATCAGTAAAATTGTAATTTAAAGATAAGGGTTGTAGATTAGACCCTACAATAAAACAGCGACCTAAAGCAACTGCGTAAAGAATGGAAGGCTAAATAATATTGCACCAACCCCCAAATTTCGACCCATTTGAAAATATTTGGGCTTTTAGGAAGTACGAACTTTGCAGAAAGATATTTATATAATTAATAATAATAATAATTTCCAAACTACCTCGCAATATAAAGAAGATATAGCATTCATTTCCTATAAATTATGCTTAAAATTTCTCATGGAAAACCGCTGAGGCTATGCTTGAAAATAATGGAGATTGAACGTAATATTAAATATTACCCATTAGTATATAAGATGTACTTTGTACCAATATCTCTAGTTCTTATATTAAACTTTTGTTGGTAGAAATATTAGCTTGAGTTTCTTATACAGTCAGTATACTATAGTTATTATCAAGAATTGTGTTTATTATTGGTAATGTAAACGGTTAATAAATGCAATGCCTTTGTTGTGCTAGATTATTGCAGCTATTAGTGATTTAGATTTCCAAAAAGTTACGCAATTTTTCGGTCAAATCTAGATTGCTACTGTATTCTAAGTATTCATTAATTTTCTTTACAGACTACAGAATTTATGTATAAAAACCACATTTTAAAATCTATTTCACACATTATTTCAAGTATTTATAGATTTGCAATAACACGACACCTTGTAATGGTAAATATTCAACAATTTTGTCCATTATTTGTCGAAATGCTATGGAATAAATTCAGTATTTACTATTTGCACCATCTCTTCTAGCCAGGTAGTACTGATATTAATAAATTTTGTACTTCCGGGAAAACTCTTCTAAAGAAAATTTCGTAGGAAACTGAAAATTTTATTCTCCCAGCAAACATAACATGAGTGCATATCGAGTCCGCATTTCAGAAATAGTGTAACTGAATTCTGCACAGGAATTGAGGACACCCACCGGAGTCATGAAATCCATCACACAGACGCCTTTTCACGAACCTGGAAGTCTGGAAACGTGAAAATAAATATCATCAGGAGTGTCGCGACTGCCCTTACACCTTCCGTATCACAATGAATACGTAATGCACATATCTAAGATGTAAATGTTTGCATAAAAACTGAACTTTACGTCTTCGCATCGTAAATCTTAGACAAGAAAGAAAAAGTATGCATTTAAAGTGTACATTTTTGTAGCGCTATGATTGTCTTATGAATTTAAAATTTACTAACATATATTACAGTAAATGGAACTGACCATGAATGAATGACAAATATTAAAGCAATAACAAAAGTATATATCCTCCTTGGGAATATAAATTTGGCCCGTATCTGCCGGGCGACATACATACAAGCTAAAAAAAATAATATAAGGTAATTCTACAAATATATAACCCAAATCAATACAAATGCAAAGACTAAGACTACGAGTATAGTTTGACAAGTAGTGAGAATGATACATAGGTGGCACACTAATTGGTAAAACAAATGCACTGTAATTTAGGTTGCCTATTTATATGTTTACATTCCGATATTTAGATAAATCGGTTGATTAGTTTATTTTTGACAGCTGATTGAAAAAGAAGAAACACGTCGTTTTGTTGAAATGGACAAAGCAGAGTATCGTGCGGTGATTAAATACTTCGTAATTACTAGTATGAAAGCTACCGAAATAAAAGATGAGTTACGGGAAACATTAGGTGAATCTGCTCAATCATCCGCCACAATAAATAGATGGGTAAATGAATTTAAACGTGGTAGAACAAGCTGTGCTGTGTTATTGAAACGCGCTCTGGAGCACCCAAAATCGTGACTTCTAAGGAAATGATTATAAAAATCCATAATATTATTACGCAAGATCGACGACTCAAAGTGAGAGAGATAGCAGACATGGTAGACATTTCAACAGAACGCGTACACCACATTTTAACGAAAGAATTGGGCCTTTCCAAGCTTTGTGTTTGGACCTTTATAAGCGGTATCCGGTTGATTTTTGTAGGCGATTTTTTACTTGCGATGAAACTTGGATACACTACAGTACATCCGGAACTAAACAACAGCCTAAACAATGGTTAGAACGTGGTTCTGCATCTCCAAAGAAAGCGAAAACCACTTTATCGGCAAACAAGGTGATAGCATCAATTTTTTGGGATTCAAAGGGCATTTTGTTCATTGATTTTCTTTCAGAAAGGTGCCACAATAAACGGATAATATTATGCAGAACTTCTACAAAAATTAAATGTTGAGATTCTGTTTCACCAAGACAACGCTCCCTCGCATACCAGCACAGTTGCGATGTCCAAAATCCACGAGTTGCATTTCCAATTAGTACCGCATGCGCCTTATTCGCCGGATCTAGCCAAAAAATTGAAAATAGCACTAGGTGGAAAGAAATTTTCGTCTAACGACGAGCTTATCATCTTCGTAAATGAGTATTTTGCAAGCCTTCCGGAATCGCGTTTTAGAGATGGCATAAGGGCATTGGAGCACCGTTGGAATAAATGTATTGCTCTTTTAGGAGAATATATTGAAAAATAGAAATTATTTTATATTTAAAAAATTCGTTTTTCTATTCCATTCTCACTACTTGTCAAACTACCCTCGTATTTACAACACAGTGGAATTCGTAAGAAGACCGTACTGCAAGTGACACCTGCCATGAAAGAAAACCTGCGGAATTTATTATCGTTCAGAATAATGAATCTTATCACATGTTAAAAACACCTGATCTACTAATCTCCAGATAAGAAACTTTTTTCTTGATCTGATACAAATTTCTTCATCATTCTACTACTCTTCACTAAATATCAACGTTAACCTTCTTCTAGTTCCTTGATGGTTATGACCTCCCATTGATATTTTGATGATAGGGCAGTACATTTAATATACCCAGATTTGACATACCTATACTTTTACCATTCTGGATTAACTACCTACAGTATAACTGCGTCTGACGTCTTATTTATATTTACAGTCGGAGAGAAAACCGAAATTTTTTAAAATAAAAACAAAAGCTTACTATTTTGGCAAAATTCATTTATTTTTTTCAAAGTAGTCGCCTTCGGCTTCAATACAACATTTTACACGGTCAATTAACCTATTGAATGAATTTTTGAATTCATCTATAGGAATGGCCTTCAAAATCTCTGTCGCCGCCTTTTTAGTGGCTTCGACGTCGGCATAATGATGTCCTTTCATCGGCAAATATCGATTGGAGAATAGATAGAAATCATAGATGGTGCATTATCATGTAACAAACGCCAGCTACCATTTGCAGGATATTGAGGGCGCACACGACCAATACGTGCCGAAAAACGCTTCATAACACCAAGATAATAAAGAGCATTGTCGGTCTTTTTTCGTTTGGACGCTTCCACTCAGAGCTTTGATGCTTGGTCTCTTGATCGTATCGCCAGTTACAATAAAATATGTGAAGCTTTCGTCCTTTTTTGAGTCTAATCAAATCTGTACAATGTTAAATTCACTTACCTTTCGTGGTACAAACCTTGCACAAATCTTTCTCAGTCCCAAATGCTATATCAAAATAGAATGGATTGAATCTTTAAATTTAATTCCATTCTCAAGTATCGCAATAAGAATTTCGGCTCATTTTTGGTAATTCCATTTCCGAAATATTCAAATTGCATTCGATAATTGGCCTAAAAATAATTCTCCATAACACATATTGGAAAGGAACATGGCAGAGTAAACTAATCTTGCAGCATAATGAGTGGATATACATATAATGCCAGATATTGACGATGGGAATATATTTTTGTCTATACGAGTTGCCCAAATAAGCCTTCGTTCAAAAATATCTCAAGAAAGTTTGTACTAGATATGTTGTATTAGTTGTCAATGCGAAACTTCAAACCTTCTGTCTTTTACGTCTTTAGTTTTAATCAAAATCAGTTGATAGCTTTATCCATACGTTCATTTACCACATGTCAGGTATTTTTGCTGTTATATTCCTGGTTACTGTGGATGTGTCGTTAGTGTATAACTAAATTTCTTCGTTACTTATATTAGAAAGAAAGTTATCAAGGATTATCTTTGTAGTACTGCGTTCTCAACCTTTGTTATATGTGATGTCACGGCATTCTATTACACAATGTGAAACCTATCCGAAAGCTACGCCCTCAGCAATAATTGGTGCGAACATCTAATTGCGTAGTAAAGAGCTTTCGTAAGATTGGGCATTTAGACCTTTATCATAACTGTCCCAATTATATTTCGTTCTGACCTTAAACCAGTGACGACAGGCCCATTTTTCACATACCCATGCTAGATGTTGCTTGTTGTAAAATTTTAGAAATCGATGATAAAACGCTTATGTAATTCTAGTTCTCGCAGTCAGTGACACACCCTCTTTTTAAACATTTTTAAAAGTATAATTCTTACCTAATTTTGGAGTCTGTGTAAATAAGCTTTCACTTCTGTTGGTGGCTCTTACAATAGAATTAATAAATTTCTTTAGTAATTTTTTTTTAATAAATCTTTCCTACTCTTATTTTTCACGTTTTTTTACAATACCTAATACTTCAGATAATGGTCTAAAAAGCATCATAATTAATTTTTAAGTTTGATAACGATACGTTATGCGATTTTTCGCACTGGATATTTTCAGGCAATATTTTCTCTACCTCAGTGAAGTAACTGTTAAATTGTGGTATTGGTTACACATTATTTCATGCATTTGTTTCGTTGTACCTGCCACTCCAAATCTCCAGATATGACAACTTTGATACAAAATATTTTAAATATAATAAAATCAATTATTTTGGGCATGTTATTATCTTCTTTCAAATAAGTTTCTGAAATAATGCAGTAACTAAAGCTCCCTTAAATTAGTTGTGCTAAAATTCCACAATTTAAATTGTAGTGTTCTGCGTTTATTTACTACTTGATATCCTAATTGAGCACTAGAAAAATAACAAAATACAAGATACAAGTCAGGCAGAGTTTCCGAAAGAGAAAGTGGAATTGTAAGTGTAGTAAAGAGTGTAAGCTCGAGGTCCCGGAGGCCACCGAATCCGTGATGTAGTGAACCCGCGGGTCCACGCCTCAGACATTTACCGCCGGCTAGTTGGGATTTACGAAAGGCGAAATAACGTGCGGTCAATGTTGTTTGTTTCAACAATTGATCCCCCAATTGCCTCCTCTATTATTCAACGTACAGTCGTCGTCGGAATTTTTATATTCCTCCACCATACTTGACAATATTTCTACGCTTGGGTCACTTCAAAATTTCCCCGGAGACGCCTCTCTGACCACCTGGTGGAAAGTATTATTTTTCATTTTATTCCTGCCGTGACAAATTGAACAAAGTTTCTGTTTTCAAACTGAAATTACTTTGACGACAAATATTTTCTCTATGGTTTACGTGTATCTTAACTATAATATTTGTTGAACGAGTCGCTTATAGAAAGTATAGATTTTCAAATTATTCAGCCAGTGTGTTAGATTGTACATAAAAGGAAGCTCTGTAATATTTACCCGGCATCCCTACGCAGAAACATATATTTGATTTAGATTTTTCAAATGTAATTTCACATATAATAAACAGTATTCTCGAAGTGGTTTTGTATTTTATGAAGTATTTATTTTAAACCATTTTATTTACATTTCTTATATGCCCATCTAAAAACGGACATTTTTTGTACACACGTGCATATATAGTGTTACTTAAAATAATGGTGACAAGAAGAGTGATTGCGGTAAATTTGTACAATGTTCGACACTACACACAAATCCACTTCAGTTGGCATTACTATTGAACATTCGCAATACTAATCAATTATGTAAATTATTCGAAATCCTCACATGTTACATTATTAAAAAGGAATCTAGGACAGACCAAGTTTGTCAATACGAAAGATAGGTCTAAACATCATTCGTTCAGTACTAAATTAAACAAAATATGCTTTCTCATTCATGTTTAGTGTAGCTGAAATTACCTTAAAAGTATAAGGAGTTTCTCTTTATTAAGTCAATACTTCGTTATCTAATTCTAAACCATGTTTATTCTTCTTTGCATTGCAATTTATCAACTACACACGTACATGAGCACGTAAAAGGTGTTCTAATAAGACATTTCATTTTCAATAGCTCGCCATTTTAACAGTTGTCATGACCTACCTTGTAACTACTTGACAGACGACTAAAAACTACGATAAAAATGAAACGATATATCCTTCAACAACGCACTGAAATTATTAAAATCCACTACAAAAATGGTGAAAATTTAGCGGTCACAGTTCGCAAAACTAAATCATTTTTGAGTCGTCGTAAAGCAGCTTCTCGGCCAGCAATTGTGAAACTGGTCGAAAAATTGGAGCTGTTGGAACAAGATAGTGATGTGAAGAATCGAACACATACATATCGCTCAAGAACAACTGAGAATATTGCTGTTGTAGCCCATAGTGTTGAGGAAAACCCAGGTTTGTCCATTTGTCGTAGATCTTTGGAATTGGGCACTCCACAAACAACATTACACCATATTTTGCATAAAGACTTAGATCTTAAGGCTTGTAAAGTTTATTTATCACACGCACTCACGCCTACCGACCATCGACAACATCGAGTCTTTGCTGATTGGGTCCTTGAAATGCATCAAACTGATCCGAAACTTCATCGAAAAATCATCTTGAATGATGAGGCCCATTCTCACCTCGAAGGCTACGTTAACAAGCAGAATTTCGGATTTGTTGCTCGGAAAACCCAAGAATTATTGTTGAAAAGCCTCTCCATCCTTAACGTGTGATTGTTTGGTGCAGTTTTTGATGTGGCGGGCTCATTGGATTTTACTTTTTCGAAAATAATGCTGGAGCAACTGTTGTGGTGAAGGGATTGCGCTATCGACCGATGATTAATGATTTTGTGTTGCCGGAATTGGAAGATATTGATGTGGACGACGTTTATTTTCAACAAGACAGCGCTATGTGCCACACAAGTAACGATTAACTATTTTTCAGCAACTAGTCCTATTCCTGAGGTTTAGTATTACCCCAGCACCTTCTTTATATACTCCAGTAGATCAAAAGCAGAGAATAACCCTTCAAGTACCCGCTTTATAACTCTTATTGTAGTATGTTAGTTATGAAATCCGACAGAATGGTATCATTTTGTATACTAAATGACGGCAACTATTTCTGCATGTAGGTCGTGTGACTATATCATAGAAGGCTGTTTCTCAAATAAACTGAAGTTTGGTTATTTTCTTTTTGCTAGAATGAAGATTAAACTATACTCGTCCTTCAAGAACGACGCTATAGCAAGAATTGACATGCATTGCAGAATCTTAATAAGGAATGAAGCTTCATCTGCATTTGCGTAGGTTTTGGAACTATTTAAATTTGAAGTAAGGTTATTTAAGTAAATAATGAAGAGTGGTGCTATAGACTACTTCAAATGGAATTAGTTTAGAATTGAATATATACAAAGGTACCTGTTTTTCAGGTTCCATAACTAGTACTTGTCAGTAGGAGTTATAACACGGTTACTTCAAGGATTTTGTTCTAGTTTTAGTTTGCTAGAGTACATGATGAAGACCCTAGGTAATACTGAGCCCTAGCAATGTCACTAATTGCTGAAAAATGTTTAAAACAGAAAAGGTACTCAATTCTTCCACGCGTTACACACATATCCGCCTCTAACATGAATTCCAAAATTTCCGAAACAAGCAGTAAAAGCCTAGTAGTCTCTAAAACCATTAAAAGCCATCACAGATAGGTGCAAACTATACAATTGTGATACTGTATGTTGCTACAAAGAGTAAAAGTTTGGGCAAACAGGACTTAAAATAACTACAAAAAGTATACGTAGATTTCGCTACCGAAATTGTAGGCTATATTTTAATTGCAAATATTTAAGAAGTTAAATGAATTAATAGCTACACAATTAACTTACTTTACGATCTACTTCAGTACTTAGTGTTATGTATGTTGGATTGTAAGATTAGTCATTGATCATATTTTGTTTTATGTAAATCAGCACCCCTTTAAAAAAAACACATCCTACTTAGAAAGCCAATGCTTTTCTCTTACATAGCGTAAATGAAAATATATCTAACAAAAAATTAAAGTTTTCAAATCTATGTAAAGTTTTCAAAAGACAGAAATTACATGGCTACATAAACAGAGATTTTTAATTAAAAAATATAGATAAAGGAGAACGAGACTATACTAAACCATTCAGTCGTTGACGTCAGCTCAAATGGTGAAAGCCATAAATCGTTGTCGGCGTGCATGAGTATAAAAATAATGAAGGGTGCTGCTGCTTCATCGTCGCAGATTGAAAAGACGCGTTACCGGGATTGACTGGGAGCTTCCATCATCCAGGTCCCGAGTCCCTGAGGAGTTGAGTCAACCTCCTGATTCACGCACCTACTACCGTCATAGTTGTGCAAGAACACGAACAAGCCTAGGTTCCGATCGAATATCTTCAATACAAAATCGTACCATTGTGCACTGAATGCATTGTAATGTTCTAATGTTCGGAAACGAAGCTTTCCTTTGGGACTTCCTTGTGGAAACAAATACGTATAGTCGTATTTTTAAGAAGATGAAAGTATACTACCGTACATAGTTATTATATAAAGATCTTTTTAATCATTTATATATATATAAATAAATATTAAATTATTATTAAAGTTAAGTATTGACTGCGCGTAACTATGTCTGTATAGTTACTGTTTATTAATCATTTTTATAGAAATTTTCGTTTTTTACTAAGGGGAAAATAGAACGATTTAAAATATACTATATATGTAGGTACCTCCTTAAGCATATTGTAAATAAGTTATAAAAACTTCCTTCCTAAAAATTAGAAGACAGAATTATTCCACGTTAATGCTTCATTTTCAGTTAAATTCGATTTACGTTATTATTTATTAAATACACGAAGGTAGTCCCATAAGTACACGGCCTGACTTAGAGATGGCGGTAGCAGTTTGAAAAATATCACTGTAGTAGAAATGACGCAATCTATAAAGCATATATTTCAAGTTTGAAGATGTCACGTTGTTTAGTATTTTTTGGCAGCCATCAATAGTGAACATTTTCAGTGAATTTGTACAAATGGAGAAAATTGTTTATTTGAAAGGCCTCAGCCCAACCGATACAAAAGCCGAACTGGATTCTAGTCTGGGTGAGTCTGCTCTTTCGTTTACAACAGTGAGATATTGAGTAGCAGAGTTTAAGCGAGGCCGTACGAGCTGCCAAGACGAGCATCATCATGCATAAAAGCGAGCAAAATTTATAAAAAAAAGTTTTTCATGGTTAGACTGTGTAACTTATCTTTGGCAGTTAATTCGCTTCTGTTTGTTTTGTAAACTTTCTTTTTAATTCGAAATTTGTACTCAATTAAATATATTCATTAAACATAAGCACTGCATAAGAAAAATTTAACAAGAAATTAAGTGTTGAACAAAAATAAAGACTAAGCAAAATATCAGTTGATTTTACAAAAAAGTTAAAGAGATAATTAATGACGAATGTGACTGCATTATCATGGAACAAGAACCAACTATCCTTTTTTCGAAATTGTGGTCAAAAATAATAGCCATCCAACCTCACATTGTTTGGACATGTTCAAATTAATACATATTCTGGTAAAAGCATGAATTTTGTTTGTAATCTCTTGGCTTCCGTTTAAGTGAAGTATTGGTCTGTCAAAGTGTTTAATTTCTGCTTGTTTATTCATAAAAGATTTACAAAATTAATTTACAATTAATTTTCAGGGGGATTCACTTTACATCTACATACATAGATTTCCACAAAATGTAAACAGAAACTACGCTGTTTGCGAATACGTGTGACGCAATTCCAGTTGAAAACATTTATACGATTCTATCTAAATACCGTATGTGTTCGTTTAACAGTGGTTGTGTTGCAAAACAATTGCAACACAACGTTCATTAAAACGTATATTCGAACCTGTGTGATTAAAGTTTCCACTATAGTTGTTTAAACACATTAATTTACATTTCTGTTATATACTTGTAAAGTACTCTCTTTTTAGTTTTTGGTCGTTTGCTAATACTAATTTTATTAGGGGTTTTGGAAATCTGTAACGTGAGTATTCATATTAAATGCAAACCAAACTTTAAAACGCTAATCTAGATTTTAATTTTTTAATTATTACCTTTACATCCACTGGAAACCCCCAAGTTCAAATAATAACTTATTTTGCTTATTTTACTTAGAAATAAGTTATATAGTTATTACATTAATCGAGTTAAATTAAATATGCAATTTAATTTAATTTAAATTTAATTATTCGGGTGGTCTGCACTGTACCTTGTACCTTATCGCATCATATTTTAATAAAAAATTTTGAAAACTTTTTTTTTTAAATTATATGTTTCAATGCATTTCCGTAAAATTCAAGTGGCTTTAGAGTCCAGAATATAGTCGATTGTATATACAATATACACTATTGCTCATAAGTATTTGGTCACCCTTGTTTTATTACAGTTTCTATAGAAAGTTGTAATGATAAAATTTATTTCTGTAATAAGAAATAGTTTCATAATAAACATTAAAATCTATAAAAGCTTATTCAAACATAATTATGAGATTACCCTATTATTCACAATGAATGATAATACCCTAATAAAATTCCAGGTAGAATAATTGCACTTAAGGAATTAGATCTCTCAATTCTTGGAAATTTTCGGCTGTTATGATTTTATTTTAAGGTAAGGTGTGATTGTAAACTATTAAGTGTTTATACTTGGGTATTTTGGCAAAATTGCTGTTAGTTTTTATGAGGTACTCATTGTGATAACATCGTGTGTTTCGAAGAAGTCTAACCGGTTAGAAATGCCTAAACGGAAAGAATTGAGTATAGAAACACGATCATTTACAATCGCATACCATAAAACTGGTAAAATCAACCGCGAAATTGCCACAGAATTTAAAAAAATCACCGTGCGTTATATCATCAAAAAACACCGCGAATGTGGAAGTGTGTTGAGTAGAACTCGAAAACAAAAACTAAGGACAATAACCTCAGTAGAAAATCTTGCAATGGTGGTGACAAGCAAGAGGAATGGACGAAAAACAACCCCAGAAGTCACAGCAGAAATAAAGGCTGTTCATCGAAAACCCATGTGCTTCCACAGTTAAATGGCGATTAAAAGAAGCCGGCCTTCGTGGACGAATTGCAATCCGGAAGCCGCTTCTACGCAAGCAGCAAGCAAAAATATTTAAAGCGGGCACGCGATCGCCAAAATTGGACCATAGAAGAAGAATAAAGTATTGTGGACCAATGAATCCAAATTCGAGGTTTTCAGTTCACGAAGGCGTGTTTTCGTGAGGACGTCTGTGGGTGAGCGTGCCTCGGAAGAATGTTTTGCCCTTAGTGTTAAATACGGTGGAGGTTCAGTCATGATATGGGATTGCTTTTCTGGATCAAATGTGGGCGATCTCATAAAAATCGAAGGTACACTAAAAAAACAACAGTATAAGCGCATATTAGAGGAATAGTGTACATAGAATATTGACTGATGTAGCCTTTACTTGATGAGAATCCATAACAAAATTAAACACAAAAACTAAGTTGCGTGATTTTCACAAAATGTTTTGTGAAAATTACACAACTGAGTTCTTTTTGTTTAGTGTGTTTAGTGTGACGTGTTTTCGCGAGGAAGTCTGTGGGTGGGCGTGCCCGGGAAGAATGCATAGCCTCTACTGTTAAGCACGGTGGAGATTCAGTCGTGATATGGGGGTGCTTTTCTGGATCAAATGTGGGCGATTTTTTAAAAATCGAAGGTATACTCAAAAAAGAACAGTATAAGCGTATATTAGAGGAAAACGCAATCCCCTCTGGAATTAAAATTTATGGTCAGAATTTGATCTTCCAACAAGATACTGACCCAAAACATACTTCCAAACTATGCCGGGAATATTTGCAGAAATTTGAGAACGACGGAACCATAAAAGATATGACGTAGTCTCCAGAGGGTTCCGATTGAAATCCCATCTGCTGTTAATATGTGGAAGAACCTAGCAAGAGGCATGTTGTAAAATAAAACCTGAGACATTACTAAAATTAATCGAAAGAATGCCCTGATTGTGTGTTGTAGTGACTAAAAATAAAGGAGGGCATATAGACGAGTCTAGAATTTATATAAATATATTATACAACAATTTATTTTAGATATAAAAATACATATTTTTCATATACGTAAATAATAAAAAGATATTAGTATTACAATTTTGATTTTTGTTACAATTTGCGGATTAAATGCGAGTGACCAAATACTTATGAGCGGTAGTGTATGTATGATTTATATATACAATAATTATTATTGTTTGCAGAATGAAAAGTTTTTAAAACATTAGATATTCTATAAATAATTTAGATTTCGCACATCCTATATTTCGAGTTTGGATACGATACTGTTCCACTTTGTTTACTGTATTTACTTTTTACTCTTACACATATTTACTTTTTCTCCTATCGTAGATTATTTTATCAAGTCAGTGAAGATATTGATGTTTTTAATTTAAATTTAAAACTGTTTAAATTTCGCGTGGATCGTAGTTATATAGAAGTCGATATTTTCACTTATTAGATGAACGATAATTACTTTTGTAACTATTTATCAATTGTTAGATTTTGGTATTTTGTTTGCTAATTAGAAATAAATAAGTTTGGGCTAGAAGAACAGAGAATGTATATGAGTTGATGAATCAACTCATATACAGATTTATTATTAATTTTTAATCATTTCGTTATGTATATAATATATAGAGCATATACTCGTGTTCTGATTGAAGTTTGCAGTACAATTTAATCGGTTATAATATCGCCAAAATATTTTAATTTTATAGTAATCGTTAAAGATATCTTTAAAAAAATCCTACGACTTTTCACCATAAGAATTGCTTAGTTTAAATTAAGAAAATGTGAATTTATCTCGCTTCACGTGTCTCTCGCATTTATTAAAAAATGAGAGTCATCCATTGGAAAAAAATTTTATATTTGATGTTCCCGTAGGATTTTGGCACCCCCTAGGCGTTTCTTTTTAATAAGTGCATTCGTTAGAGGGTCTTGCCGTGGCGTATTTTGCGCGTTTTCAAAAGAGAGTGGATCAAGTGTGAATTAAGAAGGGGTGTGTCACATTAGACGCTGGGGCGGTACGACCGTGCTGCCACGCCTGCCCCGTTAGTCCACACTTAAACAAATATTTCATCATACGCTAGGTTACGGAGTAGTCAGGATGGATAATTGACATTAATGAAAATGTATTTCGAGACGACGCTGTTTTATATATTACGTTTCCTGTATTCTTGTATACATTTTTGAGTTGCCACTCTGGTTACGTTAACGTAATATAAATTTCATATTTCATTAAAAAGTAATACTTTCTTGTACGCAAAAACTTTATCTCCATCCACATGGATATTTGTCTTACAAAAACGTTATTTTTATTCGTGCACGGTAATAATGTTTGTAGTGGGATAAGTATCATACTACTATTTCAGCTTTTAAAAATTTGTAGAAAAAATATGCACTAAACACTTTAAAAGAGTGCAGCTTCAAATAAATTACAGTTGCTTTTCAATATGGTAATGTATGTCCTAATAGCAATGAATCTCTTTAAGGTAAGATAAGACAAATATTCTAAAATGTCTAAAAAAAGCAATAATTTAAAAACCAATAATAAATGTTGCTGGTTCCAGTTTTAGGAAGCTGCGTCTATACAAAAAACTAATTACCTGTGACATTAATTGCAAAAATATATATGTGTTTATGCTTTTCCCTAATTAAGTTCCATTCAAAACTACATTTACATTTGTTTCAACTATAAATTCATATAAAATGCTTTCTTGTTCTTATTTATGTGTATATACTAGGTGTACCGGTTTTTTCGTAAAGAACTACATAATTATCAAATATTGGCCATTTGATTCTGCATATCTTGCCCATCGTCCAGGCTATTTACGGATGCCATCCCAAAAAAACTATCCTTTGAGCAAAACCATTCATCGAACTGTTTTCTAACTTCTTCGAAATTGGCGAAGTGCTACTCTGTAAACGCGTGGCCCATTGATGCGAAAAGGTTTCAGACGAGGCAGGGTCTGGATAGTACGGCGGGTACGATATTAAGTCCCCAAGTGCTTTCAACACTTCCTTAACTGGTTTTGATGTATAAGACGGCGCGTTATCGTGCTGTAAAATCACTTTACCGTGTCTTCGGGCCCATTCTAGACGTTTCTCGATAAATGCATGCTTCAAATTGATAATTTGTTGTCGGTAGTGATCAGTACTAACTGTATCATCCGATTTCAATAGTTCGTAATACACCACATCACTCTGATCCCACCAAACACAGAGCATTGTCTTGTGCCCAAAACGATTTGGCTTCACTAGGTGATAAGCATGATTTCTTGCTCTTGGCTTCCGATCATACCTTTGAAGCAGCATTTCACAGAACATTTTTCGATTTCCTATTTGCCTGTTATTCATTTGATGTAGTACTCGTTTTCCCATCTTTTGCATCTGCAGTTTCTCATCCTCAAACTTTTTCTGTCTACCAGACCGTTCTTTGATTTGCACATCCAAATCGCCACTTTTCAATTGTCGAAACCACGTCTCACATGATTTTATGGTTGAAACATGCTCACCGTAGGTTTCTACGAGCAAATGATGACTTTCAGAGACCTTTTTCTTTTTATTAAAGAGGAAAAATGCTTGCCGCAAATGCACTTTTTCAGGCATGAAACTCGACATATAAATCTATGACGATGTTGCTTTTGCAAAATGCAACATGTATGGCTTTGAATCTGACATCAGTCAAATAAAATGACATAAACGTCAAATCATAACACTGCATATTTAAGCCTAGCGACATCTGTTAGAGAAACCGGCACAAATTTTTGTGGAAAAAAACACATTGCAACTGCACCACATAAATATGCAAAAAGTGGTATAAATGAAAATGGTAAGTAAGTAAAATCCAATAAAAACATCAAATAGTGTTTTAAATAAAGTTTCAGAATTTATGTAATCAAACCAGATATGTGATGATAGTGATATTGCTCCTTTATACTCCTTACATCATTTCGAAGATCGTTTGCAAAAGAATAAGCGCTTCACAATTTTTTAAATATTATTACAATTCACTGGAGTCTAACGCCTAACTACTTGATCGTACGACTGAGGCTACCATATTAATATATCTTCTCTGAATAAATAAAAGAAATTTGCGCTTCCGATATACGCGTTTTAGATGCTCACTAGTCATCTAATCTATTGAATGAGTTATTTACTCAACAGTACATTGAAATGCGCAGATATTTCAAGAGATTTAAACAAAAGTTGTATAACCTGCTACCTAAATAGATTAGTTAATAGATGAATCAATAATATTGATAACAAAATATATATCTAACACGACTAAGTAATAACACACATATTACTAAAATAATCACGTTTCTATAATTGAACAGAAAATGTCTATCATACGTACTAAGCCTTTATACATTGAAAGACATGGTCAATCTAATTATGCAATTGTTGGGAGAGGACACACTAGGGTTAATATCACAGGAGAGTGATTGACAAGCCGCATTAATAACCCAGCACGCCAACAGGGAGACGCTTACCTGCTAACTGCAACGTAGGTGCACACTGTGTCCGCACTAGCAGTTTACATAATGAAGACAATCGAATTGAATTAACATAATTTTCTATAAAGAGGAAGAAGGCAGTTAACATAAGGAATAGTTATATTTAAAGTCCTTAAATTAGCAAAAATTGCAAATTTTATTTATGTGAGCCAACCAACATTTTTCCATAAAAATTTTAAAAATAAAATTACTATTATTATATAATAGATGATTGTAGAAACATTTTTAATTTCTTTAGTGTGAGATAATTTCTGAAAATTTATAATAAAGTAAGCCTTGGCCCCTGACAAAAGCAAAAACGTTTCCATCGCTGTAGTAAGTTTGCAGTAACAATTTTGTTCGACTAAAGTTCGAGAAGAAGAGATACACAGTTTTAAATGTTATAAATCACGTGCTTTACAATAAGAAATAAATAAATCGCGCAAAATGATTTTCGGGCTATCATTTTTGACGATTTTGGACGAAATTTATCGTATAACTAAAGTTATTAAAATTTAGTAAAAGTTTTTTGGTGGCAATAGTCCTTTATTAGCTACAGATAGTTATTAGTTTATTGAATATACACGTGGAAAATATACAGGTTGTTTCAGAAAGAATATAAGTATTTCGAATGCATATATTTATTAAACTTTAAGTCACACGAATATGAAATTTTACACACATATTTATGAACCACTCAAGTTCAGATTACAGATGTTCAATACGTCCTCCATTACCAACACGAACAATATTACATCGATACTCAAATTCCTCCCATACTCGGGCAAGCACGTCCTTCGTCACTGATGTTATGGCAGTACGGATCCCGTTCTTCAACTCTTCCGGGTTCTGTGGGAGTGGTGCTACATAAACGTTATCTTTAACGAAACTCCACAGGAAGAAGTCACAGAGTGTCAAATCCGGTGATCGTGGAGCCCAGTTGAGACATGCTAAGTCGCCAGCTCTTTGACGACCAATCCATTGGTTCGGGAGAGTTTCATTCAGATATTCACGCACTTAGCGACACCAGTGAGGGGGTACCCCGTCTTGTTAAAAAATGAAGTTGTCTTCGTGCAGCCTCGGAAATAACCAGTTTTGTAACATAGTGAGATATTGCTGACCGTTAACCGTGTTTCCATCAAAGAAAAATGGTCCGAAAACAGATAATTGGGATATCTCGAATCTCGTACATGTTCAATGGCTGCATGTGGCTCTTGTAGACTTCAAATTCGAACATTGTGTTTGTTTACCAAACTACTAACATGGAAAGTTGCTTCACCACTGAACACGATGCGTTGTGCGAAAGTGTTATCATTGTCACGTTTCCGTTTGTCATCAGGACGCAGAGCTTGTAACAACTGTAACTAGTATGGCTTCATAACCAACCGACGTCTCTAAACACGTCAAATTGTTGTTGTAGGCAGTTGTAATTCTCGACTGGCACGACGAGTTGATTTTGAAGGATTGCGTTGGAAAGCAGTTTGAATTTGTGCAATATTTTCTTCAGAAACACGAGGACGGCCAGGACACTTTCCCTTACATACACATGCTGTATCTACAAACTGTCGATACCATCTACGAATGTTCCTATTCGGAGGATCAATTTGGTAGCTCAACCTGAAACGTCTTTGCACTCGTCTTTGCAAACTCGAGAACAAAAATTGATTTCGGACGCGGAGCAGCCATTTTAAAGGTATGACGGTTACCAAGAAAAACAGAAGACAACTGACATCTAGCAGCTGTTAAATAAACTAGACTATGTATTCGTTTCTCCAATAGCCGAGCCGAGGCGCAGCGATCTATAGTTTGGACAAAATAATACTTTGTAATACGTATATTCGTTTTGAAACACGCTATATATATATATATAGCCTAGAATTTGAAACCGATTGCATCAAGTAACGTCCATACATTCTCGGATACTTATCCATATTCACACAAATTAGTTTCAGAGAAATGAAACTATTTTTATATTAATTTTCTATCTCCAAAACGTCTTCAAATTACTCTCTACAAAAAAGAGAATAAATAATTTAAGTATAACTTTAATTACATATTTGAAAGTATTATAGGATTGTAAGATTGGTTTTAGGGAATCTACATGACATATACATGTTGTTCCTCAAAAATAATTCTTGTATTGTGTATTACAATTCCAATACCGCATATATTATCACTGGATATTCCATGATTGCATTCTACAGTTGTAATTAAATTACCAATCAATATAACATTGTTCCGAACCATTACGTCAACTATTGGTTGACGCAACGTTTCATGTCGCTACGAAATTATAGTAATGCAGATACAATGACGAAACACGGTATAGACATCAAGCTGTCCCATGTTCGTCTCGTACTGTCAGCGGTTCCCAAGAGGACTCAACGTTCATCTGTCTTGAATGACGAAATAACTTTACACACAAACACCTTCACAGTACTGGATCACTTTCCGAAAGAACTTTCTATCCGCAGTTCTTCCTGTGATTTACGTATATTTACAACGTATTCGCAAAAAATATATTCTTTTACTGTAAATCTTTTATTCCTGGAAAAGGTTTTTTAGTATACAAATGCTACATATGTACATGTAATTTATTACAGTTGAATAAATATATAAATTTAAGAAATTTACTATAGATCGTTTGATGAATTTTAATGTAATGTATGAAATAACATATTTCTGCTTTTTTTAACAACTATAATAATATAATAGCACTTTAACAGTTCAAGAAAAGTCTATTTAGAATCGTCATAAAAGAAGATGTCATATGGTAGCGTAGAATATAAAATGTTGCATTTTTAGTGGAGAAAAATTACAGAAATATTCAATTTTGCTGAAGCTTTACTGCAATAAAAAACTAATGTGCATGGTTTTCATGAACATATAAAAACATTTGATGTGGCATGGATTAGGTTAGCACACCGAACGTTTCTTGAGAAATCATATCTCTTTCCTCTTTAACCCTGAAACATAATATCCGAAGCGTCTTTGACCTTTTTTTATACAGTAACACGTCTTTCCACAACATCCCAAGCGTGTTCTATCGAATTACTTTCAAGGAAATTACCTGGTCACTTCTTCTCTCTGTACCAACTTCATCAACCCAGTTGCTCTAGTGTTTGCTCGATGGGAACAAGCACTCCGTCCATAAAAATCTTCTCATAATGTTGTATATGGAAAAACAATACGTGCAGATATCTTGGGGAAGTGAGAGCTCGATTTTGTATGAACGTTGGTGTAGCCTCCAGAATTTACTCAGATCAACTTCCACATACAGATCAACATCCGCATCAACTTCCATAAGCTATGATATGAAACGAAAAATATATACGAAATATAGCAACATAAAGTTTTTTAGATATATGTAATAAAAACTGTATATTTTGTACATAATATCTAAAGAAAATATCGACTTAATCTAATATCTTCTCCATTATATTGATGATAATTCACGGTACCGGTTTGAAAATTTTTATTATCCTGACAACCACCAGGTATCTCTTATTAATAGTTGAGAGATTTAGGGGTAATATGAAGGTGAACTTTTACTGGAGTTTCGCCACTTTTTGTCTATCTTTGCAAGTGTTAAATGAATGCTTTGTAAAAGTTCCCGATATTTTTTAAATATTTAATTATTATATGTTTAATAACTTTTTAAAAATTAAAAAGAAATTCGTGAGTACAGTGCGTACATTGTTAAATTATGAACAATGGGAAAATGTTATATTTTAAATGAAAGAAAATGCAATAGACACTTTATTGAAATCTGGAAGCTTTTCTCATCGAGATATAAGAAGAAGAGAATGCGTTTCTTGTCATACAGTGGACAAGGTAGCTAAATTAGTTCAAGAAAACTTAGCTTCTACGTCGATCGATCATAATTATTACTGAGAAATTAGAAAAAAACACAAAATGCGAGGATCGTCCTGCTATTATAAAAGAATGTTTGGAAAATTGACAGCAACTTCTTAAAGAATTGCTACGTAGTCTACAGGAAGGCAATATATATACGACGAACAAATTTATAGTCAGCAGTCTAAAAGAAAAATGAAATTAACAAACACATGAAGAAGGCGAAGTTACAGTGTGCGAGGTAACATAAAGACTTCATAATTGATGATTGAAAAAAGGTGCTTCATTATATTCACTGAAGTACTCTAAAATTTTTCAGAGTATTGGTAAATTTGGAATTTGACCGAAAACATATTTTTTAAATGTCGCGTTCAGTGATAAATGGCGGTTAGAGGAGCTGACTTATTTCATTAGGAGAAGGCTGTCTAAACTTTGTCATGAAAGTGTCGTCTTCAAAACAGTCAAACATTTCTTAATTGTGGTGATTTAGTGCAGCGTATCAGGATAGGGGCTTAGACTTTATTTCGTTACTAAAAAGATGAATTAGGTTCAGTATAAAGAAGTGAAGGAATATGATTTAATTCCGAATATTGATTCTTGAGGTTTTGGAGATATTGGCTCACAGTTGAAAGATAAGACATTATGTCGCACGGCAAAATCTGTCAAAATTTGATTTTTCGGAAGAAATTTGAAGGTCTCGCTATGGCCAAGTAATTCTCCAAACCCAAACCTAGTTAAAAATGTCCAGAGTAGTTTAAAACTGATATCTTATTTGTCTCGAACATTAGACATACTAAATGAGTATATTGAGAATATCTGAAGGAATAATCCAGATGTATAAGAAGTGGCGCTATTATGTATCCGAAGTACGCTGAAAAGTATTGCAGGCATATTTAAGGCGGAAGTTGGATTAATATTATGAAGTTAGCAACTTAATTGGAGCCACTATATTAATTTCTGAATAGGTCGAACACTGCTGTACAGTATGAGTAAGAATGATTGCTCTACCTGGTACATAGACTTCCGCGGTCGTAGTCCATGCTATCTGCTTCTGGGATTCCGGGCTGGAACCGCGTCACTTGTATATCTGCCGACGTTTCGTACCCATTTGTATCGGACATCTTCAGGGCTGAACTACTGCACTGAAATTGTTTCAGTGCAGTAGGTAGATTGCTCTACCATGTATGGCTCTTGAAGCAGGAGGCTTACAGCTGGGTGTCAGCATTGGACAAGTCGTGAGACACGTTGATAACACATGGTAAAGCAATTACCTAGTTCTAAAGTTTTTCATATTACAATTTTGAAAATTGCCGTTTCTCCAACCACTTCTTATATCACCGAGGGTTAGCAAAACTTCTCCAAAGAAATCAATTCAAAGAACTAGTCAATTGACTATTAAAACTCGTTACCTAAATAAGTATTATATCTGAGATTATATTTTGCATTTATAACGTCTCCATATATAGGTACAGATTTGGTATTTTTTCAGTAAATTAACGCTTGTAAGTATGTTTTTGTGTTATAACTTATTAATCCTTTTTACAACACATATAACAAAAGCTATTCTATAAAATAAAATTTTATTTAATATAATTGAAATTTAACTTAAATAGGGGCTTTATGAAAGCAAAGTCTACGTGAATCACAACTTATTTGCCGTTGAAAATTAAGTCAAAGCCGCTGTCCGCGAAATACAATAACAAGAAAAACCTGAAAAGTTTCAGGTCCCTTCGGTGAGTGAACAAAGTTGATTATACAGTACGTAGTCCCAGGTTAAACAGAATACATGATTAAACTAAAGTTCGCCAATTGTAAACTCAAATGCAAAGTCAACGAATGTCATAGGACCGGAGTACAGGAAAAAGAATGAAGTTTTAATTTTTAATTGCAATCCTCGAACCTGTATAAGTCTCCCGAGATGCATCTCGTAATAATGCAGACAATTGGTAGGTAGATATATGTACGAAAAGGTTTAGCTTTGTACAAGCGTAAACACACACACTAAAAAAAGAAACAGAAATGAAGGATGTTTATTTAAGTTGAGACTGTTTTGATGTAGCGGAAAGTGGAAAACATCTAATTAGTTCACATAAATTTACATACTAAATTTTATTTTATGTAATTCAGAACTGCAGAGTAGTATAAAGTAATAGTTTCATATGAAATACGAGAAAAAGAAACTATCTGAGATTACAAATTCGAAATTACGTAATTTAAGTATCTTTAAGATCAAACATGTCTCATTTGCTTCTGCATGTATGAATGAATGTACTTTAGGTAAAGTTGAGATATATTTTTGAAGTAAGCAACATGTATGTACATAGGAAACTCAGATACATCAAAGCCCTTGTTCATAGGAGAAACCATGAAAAATCTTCCCGAATAGGAGACCATTAGATTCGACCACTAAGCCCCTGGTATGATCACTACCCAACTATCAGCTGGATATTAGATTTATTTTCGAAAAGAGGGTATAAAGACATTATGGACAGCTTATGAAAATGGGAACTTCTTCTCAGCGATAAAATATGGTGCAGGTAGATAGTCTGGAGGTGTTTGTCCACCGCAGAAATAAAACATTTTAATTTATTAATGGAATAATAGATATATGTATTTAAATATATTCTTTAGAAAAACTGTAAAGCCAGTGATGAAAATTGAACTTGAAAAATAGACTAATATTCATACCAGACAACAATTCGAAGCAATGTCTTTGGATCGTTAAAGAATATGTACTGTACAATGGCCCAGAGGTTCTAGACTTTCCATTCCAAAATTACTATTGAGCATTTATGAGCTTTTTTGAAATATTGCGTGAAAAAATACAGTTTTTCTAGCAAATATTATTTAAAAATTTGAAAGAAATAGGATATTATTTATTAACTCATCTCAACTCAATTATTCCTGTCAGAAGCTATCCTCAAAATTTTTAACCATTCATTAGATATTTGCTTCTGGGCAATTATTATTTGGTGCTGGTAATTATAAAATTTGTCGCAAACTTTTAAATTTACGCACATTTGGTTGTATATTCAATATATTAGAGTTCCATTTCTTACACTTCTTCCTTTATAAGACATTCGATTAAATTTACTTTGAATAAAACCAAAAATACTTCCAACTGTTGGATTTATTCTTTGCACGAAATATATAGCTTGCGATATATCGAAATATTTGGAGCGTAAAGACAAGTCTGTTATCACAGAAAATAAGAAACATAAATAAACAAATGTAAAGGTACGAGGTTTATATTTCGTAGTCCAAATGAAATCACACGTTCCAGACGGATGCCCGACTTGGCCTCCATACGTATCCTTCGGCCACAAACAAAATAAATTCTCTCATGCAAAAGATAGCCTCGCACACACAGACATACAGGACTGATGTATTCCACACAAAGTTGGCGGCACATTTCTTTTTCTCCATGGTGCAGCCTTGCCCATTTTCCCTATCCGTTGATGTGATGTTTGCCGAACTGATGCGTTCCCAACGGACGTTAACTTTTCGACTTAACGAAACGGACCCGATACTCCACTGGTTTTTCTACCGCCATCGTCGTTCCTGTTGCTGTTACCACTGAAGCCGCACAACAGATACGGCGAGGCGTAAATTCAATCCTCGGTAATTTTTCAAAAACTTTTGTCATGTAAAAGTTTTTGTATTTTCACAAACATTTGTCATTTCTGTGTTTTGACCGTGCCGTTCAGGGACCGATCAATCATCGCCTATAGAAGTCTGAAACTGTGGAGGATTCACCGCTTTCTTAACATTTGGAATGTGGAATTTAAACAATTGACAAAATATTTCTATGGAAACAGAGCAGTGCATTTCGGATTTATTTACGATTTTTTTGAGAGAAAATAATACCGAATAATACATCATTTTTCTTGTGGATTATTACGTTATGACTTCAGTAGTTAATAATTCGAATAATGTAAAAATAATATGCTCAGTTTCGTTCTTCTTTCTCTTTCACACAAATTTGAAATTTTAAATAGAAGATAATTGAAAGACATATGCCTTCCCTGAAGTTGAATATATAAGAAATTTCAGAAAATTCAGAATTGCAACTGGCCGCTTAAACAACTAACCAGTAGTATTTATAAAGTCAAAGAGAGCATCTTAATAAACGACTTTTGCTTACAACACATTAAATAACAGCAATTTTTTTAGCGGGGAAAATACCTAACGCACTAGGGGAAGGGACCAAGTTCCTCGTAGTGTGGACTTGCACCCACTTTGGCAAGGTAAAAGTCCATTCCAGAATCGCTACTTGCACTTCGGTATCACTTTTCTGTATTGTCAATATCCTCCCCAGGATCTAATGCCAGCGATATTTTCCAAACAACATTATTTCCATAACTTTGTTCATCGTCGAAAGGCCTACTTCTTCTTGTAGCGTGACCGAAGAAGGTGTGCTGAGAATCGTCCTCTGCAGTTTTGATATCAGCAAGCTGCGTTTCCACTTTACTCATTTTGGCATGTATTGAAGAAACTGTGTTCGCTGAGGAACTGTGTAAGGTAGTAGTTTACCTCATTGTGCTCGTGGTCTATTAGGTCCGTGATGCTAAGGATCAATCTGCTTGTCCATCGCTCTCTCGTTTCATTTTCCTAACGTTCTTGCCTCTTCAGTTCAATTGGTGCTTATAGTAATAATGATGATGTTAATAATAATAGTAAATAGTTAATATTTCACTTTACGTAGATGTAAAACACCAGCAAGCTTGTATTAATTTGTGATTGTATAGTGTGCAATAGCACCTGAGTATCAGCCGGATACAGTCCGAACTAAAATCCATAGAAATGGGGATTAAGTGAATAGTTTCAAGCGTTAGGCTGAGGAACTGCAAGAAAAATCTCCATCATAATAATAATAACACTGAATTACCTAACAGAGTTAAACATCCATTGGCAATAATACATAACATATGTATGAGCAGCTGCTTTTAACATAGTATAAAAAATAAATTAAGCAATGAGAAAATCTGTCCTCTCAAAATATTACCATAAAAACCATACTATTGTAGTTTTAAAACACTGTTACTGGAAAAGATCCGGAAAGAAATTAGTGGCATTTGAGATCATATGTGACAGCGACGCTTTTTTAAGACTTTCGGGACTTTGTTTCTGTGTGCGTTTTGCCGTTGTTCCAGGTACGATACTGTGATTAATTATTTGCTGATGATTGCAACTTAGTTGTTGAAAGATGTATATAGAATACGAAAATTATTGTGGAAAGGGATTATATTAGCATTATTTGATCAATTTTAAGTATACTTATTAGATTAGGTGAATGGGTAGAAACAGAGAAGAATCTACACATTAGTGGTGTTTGTATGAATTGCTATAATCGTATCTTGCTGACATTTTCATTTTAATACGAATAAAATACATATTTCCTGAAAATTTCATAATTTCATTTATTTATTTATGGCGATCAGTCTATTTGTAAAAGAATAAACGAAGTTTCTATCATAATATGCCAACTAATGTATCTATTCCGCATAAAATATTGTAAAACCAATTCATCTGATTCATTCCGATATACAGTAAAACCTGTGTTAACGGCCACCTGATTAAAGCGGCCACCTGACTAAAGCGGCCACCCGAATCGACTATAAGGAAATTCCCATACACAAATACCCGTTAATTACGGCCACCTTTGTAAAACGGCCGCGGCCAAATAACCCAAACTTTTACGGCCTATTTTCATAGAAATTTACCTGCCAATGTCGGCCGGACTATTTATGACATGTATATCTTTATTGACGGAAATACCTAATACAAATTGTCAGGGTTTCCCGGGGTTTCCTATTACCTGGTAGTAATTCACCCTTTTCGATTTAAACTTTATTATTCTAAAGGAAACAATTCAGTTTAAAGTTGTCTCCGTATTCGAAAGGTTCTTAATTAAGTATGTCGCAAAAAAGAAAATGTTTGTCGCTAAAAGACAAAATAAATATAATCGCGGAAAGTGAAAAGTATGCGTTAAGTTCGCGAAAGTTGGCCGAAAAATATGGGGTTGGAAAAACACAAATTAACGATCTTATGAAAAATAAAGGTGAATTAAAAAAGATGGTCGAGGAAGGTGTTTTAACATGGAGCTAAAACGAAAATTTCCGAAGTCGGAAGAATTGGCAGTGGATCAAGTCATCTACAATTGGTTTTGCAAAGCCAGAAATAAAGCAATTCCAATATCTGGGCCGCTACTTAAACAAAAAGCACTGGAGACAGCAAGCAGTTTAAAGATGGAAAATTTTGGCAGCATCTAATGGATGGTTGGAAAGTTTCTGTCGGAGACACAGTATAACTTTTAAATCAATTTGTGGTGATTCCGCAGAGGTTAATTTGGACGATATAAAAGACAGGAAAACCTAGTTACCGTTGATTTTAATAAATGATTCTCCTCGAGATGTGTTTAATGCCGACGAAACAGGTCTTTATTACCGCGCTATGCCAAATAAGACATTTGCATTAAAAAGTGAGAATTGTGCAGGGAAGAAGGCAGCAAAACAACGTTTGACTGTTTTACTATGTGCAAATATGGAAGGTGAGAAGGAAGATCCATTAATAATTGGAAAAAGTAAAAATCCTCGCTGTTTTAAGGGTAGTCATGTGGACAAATTACCCTTAGAATGGGTTTCTAACAAAAAGGCATGGATGACAACGGAAATTATGACAAGATGGCTGCATAAATTTGACAATAAAATGAAAAAACAAAATAGAAAAGTGCTTCTTTTCTTGCATAATGCCACTTCACATTCTAAAGTTCCATTAGAAAATGTTAAACTAGTCTTCCTGCCGCCAAACACCACTTCGTATTGTCAGCCCTTGGATCAAGGAATAATTCAGAATTTCAAATTGATTTACCGAAATTTTTTGATTAAAAAGCTTCTAACGTTTATTGACAATGAATGTGATTTTGAAATTTTTGAAAAAAACATAAATTTAGCCAATGCACTTGTATGGATTACAGCTGCTTGGAAAAAGGTATCTCCTGCTACAGTTAAAAAATGTTTTTCCAAGGTCGGATTCTCTGATGTTATCCAGGAGGACACAATGTTTGATGAAGAAGACGAAATACCCCTTGCCCAGCTATATCCTGCAGTTCGTAACGAATTTTTGATGGATTTAGATGAATATGCTTCTATTGATCGTCATGTGCCTAAAGAGAGCCCTAACTTCGGTATTCCAGAAATTGTTGAAGATTTGTGCAATAATGATGAAGAACATAACTCTGATAATAGTGACCTGGACGAATGTGAAACTCCAAAATCTAGTTTATCTAGTATGAGTGAAGTGTGTGCAAAATTAAGAGACATACAAAATTATTCATTGTGCAATAACAATGGTGACATTTACATGGATGTTTCTAAAATTTTACTTACATGTGAAGCTGCAGTTTTTAAATCGATGCTAAAAAATGTGAAGCAAACAAATATTGAAACATACCTTAAAAAATCCTAATAAATTGTGTTTTTTCGTATGAATATATTGTAATAATATGTACATATAAATAATTTATTAGATGTCATATTATCTATAATATGTAAATACATTAAAATTTTAGTTTTTCTTACACATATTTGTATTTATATACTATTTACTTTAATTAATAAAATAAGGAAAGCAAATCCTAAAATTAATTATGTATTTTACTTGTGAGACGAAAAACCTGTCAATTACGGACACCTTTATATAACGGCCAATATATTTTGCTTTTTGGGTGGCCGTTATTGACAGGTTTTACTGTATTGGATAAATGCTATACTTTCTCTACTATTTTTCAGCAGCGTATAATTGTATTCGAAAAAAAATTTTAAATTCATCTGCAAAAATTATTTGAGTTGAAATCGTGTTTCTAAAAGAAATGAAATCAACTATTACTGTTTTCATTTCTGAATTTTTTATTTGTTTTACTTTGAATAACATGCTAATAATTAGGTCAATTTATGTTTAAAATACATTATTTTTCCAGTCATATTGTTGAAAAGTTTCCATTTAGCTTTTATTACTCTATCAAACCAAAATATGGAATATGTTACCAATAAAAGAGGATAAAATCTTTTTAGCTACCTTAATACAAAGGTAACTTAATTTACTCAAGCGAAAATATCACACTTTCCTGTTCTTAAGTATTCGCCTCATAAATAAAACAAAAACAGAGAAAAGCATTCTAAATAAATTCAGAGGGTGTAAGACAAGCGCCAGAATCGTTTTGAATTGCAGGATAATTCAGCGGTTAGGCGCAGAATACGGGCGAGAGAAAATTGAAGTGCAGGAAACGGGCCCGAACAGGAGTAATAAGAACAAGGTGTTGTCATACAAAATGTATGTTGCATGAGTGGATTTCTTATCGGTTGAAAGGATGAGAGAAACGTGCATCTACAGAGACGAGGTCTTTGGCGATGGCGGAAAGTGAATTAGAAACCGTAACACCACAGCTCCATTGTTGAGCAGGGATTGGTGATTCCGATAAGAAATTCACAATGTGCGATCAGAACATTGTCCCGTGTGGCACAGACAGCAAAGTACAGGAATACAAAAATTACCTTCTATATACTAAAGTGACAGAGGTTAGAAATATTTTCAGTCATTCCTTGTTAAGGAAAAGTTAAAAGACATGCCGAAATATACTATACATTTAAGGAACACATACGCATTCTTATTTTATGAATTAATATATGTATTGTATAAAACCATTCCTGTTTAATATTGAGCTTATGCTATGGACCCAAATATACTTTTATAAAATCGACGCATAAACCAAAAGAATAGAATTTCATTAATTTTAAATTAAAAGCATATCATCAAAATCTATTGACATATTACTCAACTAGAAAAGTAAATGACAATTGCAATATTCATTCCATAGCTAGATATATTTCTCAATAAATCTATTGAATCTGATTTCTATAAATTTATTTAATAAAGGCAGTTGTACGATCTATTTAATGAAACGTTATTTTTACGAAACAAATTTTCTAGAATCTAACGAATTTAGAAAATATTGCGGAATCTCAGTTCAAAGTTAATTGTCAGTAGACTTGACAATTTACGGATTTTTCCCCGCGCATTCAATATTTTGAACCACGATATCTTACTGTGTAAACTCTCTTCTTTTGGTTTTCGTCCCCTTTTTTTAATTGTAATCGAATCTTGTTTGGGTAACAGGAGATATGGTGTGCTTTACAATGATTTTATTGTATTTCGAAGGGTTTCATTTCTACTTCTGGAATTCCTTAGGACTCTAACTTGGGTCCGCTTCTATTTATCCTAACAAAATAATATACTTTATTCTCTAACTTGCTCTGTAATGACTTATGCCGTTGCTATAAAGCTATATTCCGAAGACAATAGTGCCAGTGATGCGGCAGACATACAACAAAACTTGAGTGTCTCGTTTGATTGATGTACTACTTTCAAATTAAATGTTAGTTTGTCTAAATGTTGCTTTGTTACTTAAGGTCGCCCTTTTTTCTCCTGTACCTATGCAATACAAAATAAATAACCACTAATTATCTATTAAAGGTACCATTACTGATCTAGGAGTTGAATTTGACAGAGCGTTTCCTTTTAACAAAATGTATTGAATCAGCAGGGTTTGTAGTCGTGACGCGACGGCTAGAAGGGTTGTTTTATATTGTAACAATTGTACGGGAGAACTGGTATTCTTCCTTCCTTGTTTTAATGTAATGGGTTGTTTCAAATTTCGCGGTTTTTTTAAAGAATAAAAAAAACACATAATTTGCATTCGCTTTCAAAAACTTTTTATTGGTAATTGATGTATCATTTATATGCGAAAAATAAAATCTGCCAAATGGTCTCTTCTTTTGTTAAAATTTTCAGTGACATTTTGACATAATTGAGGCTCTATTTCACCAACGACACGGACAATTTTATCTTTCAAAGCAAGGATTGATTGTGTATTGTTTTTATAAACCTGACTTCTCACATAACCCCAAAGAAAATAGCCTAACGGTGTCACGGTCACATGATCTTGGTGGCCAATTAACATCACCGTTTCTTGAGATTACACGTCCAGGAAATTTTTCTCTCAATAAATCAATTGATTCCTGTGCAAAGATCAATATTCATTAATTCAGGACACAAAAATTCAGTTATCATCCGACTATATCGGTCACTATTGACAGTTACAGCTTCATCAGCAGCATTTTCTAAGAAGTAAGGTCCATTTACAACACCTGACCATAATGCACACGAAACAGTAACACGTTTGGGATACATAGGTTTCTCATGAATAATTCGTGGATTTTCCTCACCCCAGGTACGGCAATTTTGTTTATTAATATAGCCACCAAGTTCAAAATGTGCCTCATCGGAAAACAGTATTTTTGAGAAAAATCAGCTGGTTGTTCATTGATAAAATTGACAAATGAACGACGTTTTAAATGATCTAATGGCTTCAGTTCCTGTGTGATTTGAGCCTTATGTGCCTTCAGAGCTAAATCCACGTGTAAAATACGCCGTGTTCTTCATCCACTAAGTCCAAGTTATTGTGAACGTCGTCTAATGGAGATTTGAGGATCTTCAGCAACACTTTCACGAACCAAACCAATATTTTCTTGTGAACGACCACTACGACTGTATTTTTCACTTTTTTAATCTTCCACGGAACCGGTCTCTTGAAAGTTTTTAATAATTCGACCAATAGTGCTTTCAGATGGACGATTATGTAAATCATAAAATTCACGTAATTTTCTAAAAACTTTTTTCACAGAACGCTGATTTTCATAAAATAATTTAACAATTTGAAAGCGTTGTTGTACCGTGTACGAATCCATTTTCATAAATGTTATACATCACACTTTTTAAATGCCCACATACCCAGTGTTTGAATCACCTTTTATAATAAACTTTTATAAATATTTTCTATAAACTTTTGTTATAAAATACGTTGCTATTACAATTGCAATGTTAAATATTATATTTCTAATAAACTTTGGAATTGGATTGGCGAATATGCTAGGCCTTCACATATCAATCCTGGCTTCTAACTCACGTGCTCGATATTTACTATAACTTTTATGTAGTTCTATAATGTGCACAAACGTCCTATTACAAAATCTGCTAGTTTAAAATATTTAGAATTTATTGAACACAATAAAGTATTAAAAAGGAAACTTCAAATGAAATGCAGGAGGTTCACAGAAATTACTGCCTACATATCCCCAAGTATAACGCATATACATTACAGTGCTAATTTCTTTCACGGCGTAATTAATGTATGCAATTAGCTTCTTTCTAAATATACACAACACATTGTAAAACAGAAACTTCACATTCAACCAATATTTACACCAAGACACGAAAAAGCGAGTGCAACGATACGCTAAAAAAGTCTCTGATTTCTTAAAGCCGTTGGTACAACGCATTTTTAAATATTGGCTATAAATACTAAATTCGAAGAAAATCGTATATTTAAAATGCACAAATTCGGTATTCATGTAACAATTTAGAATAGATATTAGGTATTCCTGTATAATATTTACAGTTTGATCAGAAAAATTGTCCCATGCGGCAAAGTTCGTAACTTAGTAGAATATAAAAGCAACATTCTGACTAGAAGAGTGACAGTCGTTATAAATATTTCCTTTTCCAAAGTCATGTTCCGTTCAGAGGAGGGGAAAGGGGTTCAAACGTTACCATTTTTCAAAAGCAGGCGACGTCCGCCACGGAGACAGGAAACTCCAAATAAAATTCGCTTTTCCAGAAGCGGTCAAAGTTGTGTAATTCCTAATGGAATTCCTGCTACCACATTGGTCAGTAGTACCCAAGGGGGGCGAAAAAATTCGTTATTTTTCTTACGGTTCGTGCCCGCGCCAGCTCCCGCTTGTCTGTAATATTTTCCATAAATCATCGGTGGTGGACCTGACCTACCAAGATATGTAAGAAAGTTTAGAGGGGGAGGCTTTACCGTCTACAGCCCGGACGGACAAAAGCACGTGAAAACATGAAATGAATTATTATTAGTTAAGGGTATCTTGGGATTTTACCTTATATGTTCCTATATAACAAATACACGTAGACACGGTTTTCTATTAGAAAAGAAATCTTTATTTATTGCTTTTCACTTCTAGATGTAACAACTGTAATTCAATTTTTAGCCTTGTGATTTTAAAATTTTAGAATTAAAAAAATAATGAAATTATATAGCCTGTGAACAAAATTAACAATAAAATGAACGAATATAAGTTAAATGTTCCAGACCATTAGAATTACTAACAAATTATAAGGACAGAAAAAAATTTGAATTAACAATATGGAAATATTTCAGGTTACAATTTATAAACGACAAAAGGTGCTTACTTATTTCGTTAAACGTCAAAAATTAATATTTCCATACGACTGCTTATATACGTACATATATAGGAAGTTAGATAAACTTGTTGAGAAATAATTTAGCTAGTTACTACACCAATTCTAAAACTTGCAAAAGAAGCAAAGTCAGCACTGAGCTATCAGCCGGCTAAAAATAAGCGTAAAATTTTTAGACCGAAATACTTGTTAGTTAACAACCTACACTCATTTGTAAATACAAGGCAAACAATATGTATAAAGTAGTTTGTTAAATGTAAACAATAATTAATATGTACAGATGGCTAGTAAAGTAACAAGGGATGTGCCGTAGATAATATTTTTCTGTTGGCACCAGGCGCAACTTTCTTGTATTTAGCGTTTTTAAAACAAAGGAAGTAGGAAACGACATGTTAAATATCTTAAAGATGTAATGCTAGAACCTTCCATGGGAAAAACAAGTTAAGAAGATAGCGATGAATCATCGTTAGCTACACAGCTAAAGAAGTATAACACTATCAGAATCAACGTCATAGATGAAATAAATCTAATTTCCTACACGGATACTCGATCGGCTAAGTGATGAGGAATTTCTAAAGCAAAAGTCTATGTGCTGGTGAAACAGGATCAAAATCACATAAAGGCTAAAGGAGCCACAATGAAAATAAATTTTACCAAATGTCTAAAGAAGTCAAAAGACTCCAGAAAGAAATGTTAACTACAATAGCTTTGCAAAGGTCGCAGTAGAATATCGTTTATTGCCACTTCAAGTACTCATGATTGTTAAATCTTAGTGTGGTGATATGCAGCCTGCCATTGTCTTGAAGCAGCAATACACTATGGAGTAGATTTTCATATTTCAATCGACACGCCACCTTCAGTTTTAAGAGTTTGCAATGATATCTGGTATTGAGCGTGCGTTGTTTATGACAAAAAATTAATAAGCACTATGTTCTTGCTATCTCGCAGAACGGTCGCTTGAAGTTTTCTAGCGGGCAACAAAGATTGGCTTTCACTGGCCAATCTTAGTCTCTCAAACGCCACTCCATACTTAAATGCTTTAACGTAGGGATGTAGTAATGTAGATAAGACGTCAGAATAGGTTCGGAAAACCATCATACTCCATTTGCTATACATTTAAAAGTCTCTAAGAGAAGTTTTACAGCGTTTGGGTCTTAAATTTGCGGACAACAGACATGATATCCATCTAGCACTCATTCTTTTCCATTTCGAAGTCTGCATACATACTTATCTCCACGGTATAAGTACTAATGCTACTGGATAAAGGATGTGATCACATATTTCCTGAAAGTTCTCCCGCATTCATCTAGTTCCTGGACGATTAGATTTGATTGGATTTTGAATTCGTTGCAACCAACTTAGCCTTAATAACATTTCATTGCTAAACTGCTTAGGCAGTCGACACAAAATTTAAGTTTCTTTTAACATTTTCTTCAGACAAAAAATTACAAGTAGTTGTACTATAATATTAAGCACTTCTATTTTACTCCTATAGGCAGCTACTGATCTGGCATATCACTGCTATGGCATATTATTGCCACGTGCTGTGCTAAGGGCTACTATCGCACAACAGAAGGCTTCATTCATATTTGAACCATCCTCGTATATACTATTATTTGCTCTATAAAAATATATTACGTGTATAGGGGTTAATCATGGGATTTGAACTTCACATTTTTGGCGTGCCTCTAAACTCACTTTTAATATTTATATCTATGTTCTATTTTCAGACATACATTTGTGTTATGGTTATGAGGCCTGTATGGTTCTTTTGCAGGTTTTTCTTCAACAAACATACATTTTGCTTTTTGAAATATTTAGTTCATTCTATCACTGCGGCTATCACTTACTGTATTCTTCCATTAATCCACTCGGTTATTGGATGTACGAGGGAGCGTTTTTATATTCGCGAAATGAGCGGGTTGTAGAGGGGTGAGTAGGCGCATTGGGGGCGTGGCCTGTGCAGCGACTCATGATTAGTATAAATACAAAGTTTCATTGTTATTAGACAGTTAGTCTTTGAGCTATCGTCAACCAAGTAACATAATCAGGAGTGAAAAGTGAAATATGGAAAAAATCGAATATCGTGCCGTTATAAAGTTCCTTACCAGGCAAGGAAAATCAGCCGCGACCATAATGAATGAGATGTCATTGGTTTACGGCGACTCTTGTCCAGGAAAAACCATGGTGTACAAGTGGCATAGTTTATTTAAACAAGGAAGGGAATCCCTTGAAAACGACCCGAGGCCGGGCAGGAGCATTGAGGTGACCACGCCAGCACTTATCCAAAAAGTTGAACAAATTGTACTCGAAGATGCTCGACTAAAGAAGAAACAACTCGCAGAAATGGTTGGAGTATCCGATACAACAATTTTTAAAATCCTACACCTCTCGGCATGTCTAAGGTCAGCGCAAGATGGGTGCAAGGAAAAACAACAGCGCGTAGAGTGTTCGCGTGCATTTTTGGACCTCTGTAATGAAGACAAGGATTGTATTGAGTGGAATTGTTACTGGAGACGAAACTTGGGTTCATCATTATGAACCTGAGTCCAAACAAGACTCCATGCAGTGGCATAAAAAGGGCACAGCACCTCCCAAGAAATTTAAAGTGTCACAATCAGCTGGGAAACTCATGGCAACGGTATTTTGGGACTCGGAAGGAATATTGTTGATTGATTATAAAGATAAAGGTGTTTCTATAACCGGAGAATATTACGCTTCAATATTAGAGCGACTAAAAGAAGCCATTAAAGATAAAAGACGGGGAAAATTGACAAAAGGTGTTCTACTTTTGCACGACAACGCGCCCGTCCACAAGAGCCGCGTTGCGTTAGCTGCCCTGCATAAGCTGGGCTTCGAAATTGTGAATCACCCACCCTACAGCCTAGACCTGGCCCCGAGTGATTATTACCTGTTTCCGAAAATGAAAAAAGAGCTGCGGGGTAAAAAATTTACTGCCGATGATGAAGTCAAGGAGGCAGTTTCGGCGTATTTTGCAGATAAAGAGAAATCATTTTTTTATGAGGGTATAAATAAATTAATTGAAAGATGTGAAAAATGTATCCGTCTTGCAGGTGAATATATTGAAAAAGAAAAATAATTTGGTTTTTTTATTTCCACCCCTTGTCCCTTTAGTTCGTATGTACAGTCTTTAGTTGAGTGTAATCTTTGGTCTAAGCCCCCACTACTTCAATCTATTATTAGATAATTCGTTATGAAGTTAAGACATTTTTTTCAAGAATCTGAAACTTTTTTGAAATTTTTTTTAAAATAAATTTATTAGAAAAATCCTTTACTCAGATTCTTAGATTGTTGATTTAGGAAGAACTTTAGCACATTATGAATTATTATTTAGAATTTACGTACGGTTCACTGGAACTTTTCGTGTTAATATAAAGTCAAGCGAATGTATTAATTGTCTTTTAAATTAAGGTTAGGTTAGATAATAAACGGGCAATAAAAGAAATCTATCCACGTATAAAACAATTTTCTGATTTATTAACATGTATGTACATACGATATGTACATAGATATGCACACGCATAGTATATATGTGTATACGATAAAATGATTTCGTATTATATGTACT